>JABUQX010113164.1:30000-44184 GCA_015478945.1 Trachelipus rathkii
AAGTTTTCTTTGAATTTAAAAAATATCATAGTAAAGTGTAATAGTTTTACTGATTTTAAAGCAGTAAATCAGTTAAATCAGTAAATCAAACCATCAACCTTCCACCACACCCTACCCTTCCCACCCCAACCTTGACCTTTTTGATCTATTGATCTATTGATTCACGTCACATTTTCGAGTATCATTTTTGGATAAACATTACACAAAATAAGTTCTTTATATACTAGCAATCGAATATATGCTAACGTAATAAACGTTTTTTTTACATTATAAAGCTAATAGCATAACCTAACTAAGAATATAATGTAACAACTTACAAACCTTACACACCTTACGTACGTACAACTACTAACATTAACAAAACTTCAGCAGTTTAACAATTTTAGGGTAAAGTACCTAACACTTTTCTCGTTACAAAACTAAACTACTCACCACTTTTTCAAGCATTTCAATTGTTAATTTTATCATTTAACCGTTAATATTTAGCTAAAATTCATCATACCTTACCTAATTATCATATTCCCCAAATCATAATGCAAAGACAACAAAAGTTTTAACCAAACAAACATAAAAATAACAAAGTTTCATCCTCAAACAAAAACATAAAAAATTTTCTCTTGAATAAGAATATCATAATTAAAGTGAATATTTTACTCGATTTTTTAAAAGCAGTAATCAGTAAATCAAACCACCGTTCCTGCGCTCTCCTCCCCACCCACCCTTCCACGTGATCTAATTGATCTATTGATTTCAAGTCATATTTCGAGTATCATTTTTGGGATAAACATAAACATAAAAATAAAGTTCTTTATATTACTAATAAAGTTTTAACACCACTAAAAGCTAACAAATCATAACCTGAACTAAGAATATAAGTACAACGATAAACCTAGCATTACCTCAGTGATGAATAATCTGCTAACGTTCACAAAAATTCCCGTACTTATTCAAAGGTAAAGTAGCTAACAGGACATACAAAACTCAATGTATCTCCACTTTTCCAACATATCAGCAACAGTTAAAGCAGTATTATCTAACAAAAATCCCTTTAACAAAGTGACCAATCTATCAAAGATACCAACATCTTGAACTATGGATTGACTGATACTACCTTCATCAAAGTGTCACTCATATCGAATATAACATCATTTTGGACTATGAATAAACGTAGACATTAGCAAAATTCTAGGGCAAACCTAGGCATTTAATCAGGCAAAAAACTTAACTCATGCTACGTTTTCTAACATAATCTCGTCAGTTTAACACAGCAATATTCACGGAAACTTATCATTTCTCTAACAAAGTAGTGTTGATTTCACAGTGTCATAGTAATATTTAACAAAACTTAATTCTAGCACGCCTGTCTGCCAGTCGCGCCCTTCGATGTGCCGTGGTGTTCGGTGGCCCTATGGCAGGCTCCAGGGGCCGTAATTATAAATTCCGCCAAGGACGTCGACGCACTTGTATTGTAACTTCCACCCTTGTACCGTGTTACCTCCGACAGCCTGTTTATCTGCAGATGTCGTACCGTTGCGTGGCGCTCTCGCAATGCACGAAGACGTATAAACCGGTCTTTCACTAGTGTTCTTGGCCCTGGGCCTACACTTGTCTCGCACGGCGATCATGTGTCGGATTTCCTTGGTACCGTTGGACCATCCGTTGCAATCGTTGGTGCGGCTACACCGAAACCGTCGACCCAAGTGCCCGGTACCCATGTCCTTCGGCGTGGAGTGTTGTTATCTTCACGCACTGATCTCTTGACAGTTAACGCACTATCCACTCCATGTTTATCGGAATCGAGCTTCGTACGTGAATGATCCCTCGCTCGATTATTACCCCCGACAATTACCACCCCCACCTCTCCCCACGTCTTAGTTTTATGTTTCCTTAAATTTTATCGCGGTGATGGCCCCAATACTCCATCAAATTCTCTGCTCGGGGTGGGTACATAAGTTACACTGATGCTGCGTCTGTGTTTGGTTTGGGGTCATGGGGTTAGGGGCCTTTAACCGTTCCCTGCGAGTGATATTACCCTAGGGGCGGTATTTTTGACGAGTAGTATAAATATAAATAATTATATATTATATATATATATATATATATATATATATTATATATAATTATATTATATAATATATATATATATATATTATATATATATTATATATATATATATATATATATATATATTATATATATATATATAGTATATATATATATATATATATATATATATATATATTATATATTTATATATAGTATAATATATATATATATATATATATATTATATATATATAATTATATATATATATATATATATATATTATATATATAATAATATATATATATATAAATACCAATATATATATATATTATATATTATATATATATAATATATATATTATATTTATATATATATATATAGTATATTATTATATATTATATATATAGTGTTCTTAAGTATTGCAATTTTTGTAAAAATTCTGCAATTGTATTTTGTGTCCGTACTTTGTCAAATATTTTCACGTAGTAGAATTTTTAAACATATATAAGAACAAAATTGTTATATAAAGGCTTTCCTTGCCTTGTTGATTAGTCTCAAGTCTTGGTCATAGTCTGAGTCTCCATTCTCTTTCCGACCTCACTTTCACTTTCATTATCGTCACTCCTCTCACAAGAAAATCAAGATACAAGAAAATTCCAATTTCAGAAAGTGAGGTAAAACTTCATGGCTAAGCCGCGAGCTGCAGAATCGACTCACGAAGATTTAAGAAACAGAATTTTCAGAAAGGACGAAAACGCCGACCAAGCCCAAAGAGAATAGAGAGTGCATGAGAAGAAAGAGAGAGAAGAGAGGGGAGAGAGGGGGAGGAGAGAGAAGGAGGAGGGAGGAGAGACGAAGAGAGAGAGAGAGAGAGAGAGAGAGAGAACCTTCAATCAAAAGGAACCATCCTCGCTCTCTTTACTTGTTGACATGAATCATCATTTATTTCACAATTTTAATATTCCTCTTCTTAATAAACGTAAGTAGGCATCCTGCGAAAAAAACTAGGAAACTCAACAAAAAATAGCATATATATAGTATATATATATATAATATATATATTACCTTCATATATATATATATTATATTATACTACATAGCTATATAGATATATATATATATATATATATATATATATATATATATATATATATATAATATATAATAAAGTGAAATTTGAAAAGATGAAAGATTATTAAACTGATTTACAAATTAACTGAAACTAACATTGGTTAATATTAGTTCCAGTTATAAAATTCTTAACTCATTTCGTGTTCGTGACCACTGAACAAGTCAGTGATGAAAAAAGTTCTCGCATTGTACGGAGTACTAACGTCGTTCCCAGTAATGGGTTATACTTTGGCTTAGTTTAACTCCTGTGCTTTTGTAAATTACTTTTATAGTACCTGTGATAAAAATTGATTATTTCTTACGATACTTTGCATATATATATGTTATATATATATATATATATATATATTATATAATATATATATATATTATATATATATATATATATATAATTATTATTATTATATATATATATATATAATATATTATATATATATATACTATATATATATATTTTGTAATATATTTATATATATATAATATACTATATATTATGTATATATATATATATAAAAGAATTTTTATGACTTCATTTTAGTAGTTATAGCTTGCTGTTATAAAAAAAATGTGAAAAAATGCAATTGAAATATGAAAAATTGCTCTAGTTTTCTTATATATTATCTGATCTGCATGAAATTTTATTAGAATGCGAATTTTCGAACTAAAACATCTTTTATTTTAGATATTTCTCCCCCACCCCCAACAATAAAAAAATAATTGGGGTTTTCTGAAAAATACCTTAAATAAACGTTGTGTAACTTGCATATTCCTTTTTTCTATAAAAGTTACATGCAGATCGGATGAAGAATAAAAAAAAATTAGAGCAATAATTATGAATAAAGTTATAATGTTTAAAATATCTAAGGAGCCGTAAGCTCTCAGAGTCACTTTATAGTCGGTAAAAGGTTAAAGGTTAAGCAATGTTTCGACTCAGGAGCTTGTCTCAATTCTAAAAGAGGGCGTTGAGAAAAAGAGATAAATAGAGAGAGAGAGAGAGAGAGAGAGAGAGAGAGAGAGAGAGAGAGAGAGAGGAGAGAGAGAGGAGAGAGAGAAAGAGAGAGAGCCTTAGAGAAGAGAGATAGAGAGAGAGAGATCGAGAGAGAGAGAGAGAGAGAGAGAGAGAGAGAGAGAGAGAGAGAGAGAGAGAGAGAGATAACTTATTGGAGAAAAGGTTCTTAGAAAACTATTAGATAAGGATTACATAAAGCAGCCTTTCATTACTTTTCCTTAATAATAAATACCTTGCAAAGAACAGAATTGCTTTCATCATCGCAAGATGCTTTTTGAACTTTGATTTTGCCTCCTTTTTCAAATAGTGCCACTGAACAATGACCATAAGAGGTGTTAGATTCTAGAAACCAATATGACAGAGAAACTTTTCTTAGCACTCGATATATCTTAAATGATTTAAAAAAAAATTAATATGCTGAAAAATTAAGATATGTGATGTGTTTGTTGTTTATTATTTCTAATTATGATCTATGAATCTATAATTTCTTTAGAGCAGTATCTACAAAGCTATACGTGCTATAAAAATAAAACTAGACTTAGAATCAGCGCGAAATATGCATTAAGAAAAGTGTGATCGTGTCTGTATTATTTAAAAGGTTTCATATTTTTTAGAGCAATTATAATTATTCCCCAAAAATTTACTAAATGGACAAAAGTGTTTAAGCTATTTAAATCACAATGAAATTATTAATGAAAATTTTGAATAATTTCTTACCTTGTCGCTAATTTCAAAAACATCGTCGGTCGTTAGCATGCTTCCACTAAACCCATTGCAGATAATTCTGGAGGAATCATAATCGAATTTTCCTTTCAGTTGAAATATTCTGTCAGTATCGTCTTCACAAAATTGATACCTCTTCACAAGTTTAATCGATAACTCCCTTTAACAAAGAAATGGAACAATGCAAAAACCCATGAATGTGTATGACGAAAAAATAATTGTCGCCGCTGAAACTTGCTCATGTGAAAACTTTGCGTTAGGTGGGGGAACGCGAAGATACTTTATCATTATTATTTTAGCCACCTCCTTGAGTAGGGCTTTGTATATTATTTGTAAAAATCTCTGGAATAGAAAATCATTCAAGCCTTGAATTTATATTATGTTCTGTGAATGTGGAAAGCTTTCGACTTTTTAAAATTCATTCACTTAAAGTTTAATGTCCTAACCTATTTTGAGAAAAAAAATAATTATCTTTACCTTATTTTAACTGTATTGTTCAAATCCGAATGTATTTCTATAAACCCTTGATCGTTAACTGGCACCCCACAATAGGCATATATGCGTTCTTCGGACCCATTCTTGGCAGGTCCCGAAGGAGAGAAACAGTCGTGTTTGGTCGCGGGGTTGACTAAGGAAAAAGAGACGTTCTTTTTCTTGATGACAAAATCATAGTCCTGGACCACGCTCTTAGGGATACTTTCGGACGTGCACGAGAACAAGCTAAATATCTTAATAAATCAAATAAATAATTAAATTTATTTAATTTATTAGCAAATAAATATGAATAAACAAAAGATAATTGATTATTTAATTAATGGCAAAAAAAATCAATAAATAAATATTAATAACTATAAAAATGAATAAATAAATAAATAAATAAATAAATAAATAAATAAATAAATAAATAAAATATGAACATCTTAAGTTGAAAAGAAAAAACAGTATAAGAACATTATCTTTACATATTAGCATTGACTTTGAATTTTCAATAAGTTTAAGGTTCTCGAGATACATTGTGGCAAAGTCACTTGGAGCAGAGTCACTTGGAGCAAAGTCACATGGAGCATTAGAACATTAGAACATTAGAAATAAAAAGACAGTAAGAAGCCACATGGGCCTATCGAGAATGTCCCAGTCACGCCAACAGAATCAATCACCAAACAACATGCTCATGCAAATCCACAAACCACCTTAGGGCTTGTCAATAACTTATATACTGTACACAAAGTCTAAAACATACTCATGCAAATCCATAATGCACCCTAGGGCTTGTCAATAACTACAAGGTATACACAGAGTCTACAAGTAAAAGGAAAAACTATATCTTAAGTACATGCTAATCACACTACAAGCTTTAATAACTTTATAGTAACAACATGCAATTTAACCTTAATAACTACTCTAACTAAAAAGAACAATTTGGTTTAGTCAAAATATGCTATATGATACCCAAACCATTCATGTACCTATCCAATCCTTTCTTAAATGTTGCAATCGAGTCACACTCAATAACCTCCTGTGGAAAATCATTCCAAAATTTAATAGCCCTGGTACTGAATGAATGCTTTCTTATATCAAGATGGCATGCTTTCTTCTTAATTTTCTTATTATGTCCCCTGGTCTCCCGTTCGTGCTCTACTATGAAGAATTTATTGGTCTCCTTTTTTACAATAGATGTAAATATTTTGTAGACTTGTATCATGTCCCCTCTGAGAAATCGCCTTTCTACAGAAAACATTCCTAGCTCCTTCAGCCTCTCCTCATAGCCATTACCCTCAAACCCAGAAATCATCCTTGTTGTTCTACGTTGCACTCTCTCTAGCATATCTAAACCTTTCTTTAAATAAGGAGCCCAAACTTGTGCACAATACTCTAATACTGGCCTAACATAACTCTTATAAAGTTTACTTATAACTTCCTTGTTCTTGTAAACAATGATTACATTTATCATGCCTCCAGCATCTTATTAGCTTTATTCCTTAAGCTCCAAACACTGATTAGTTACTTCAAAATTACTGCTTATAATCACACCTAAATCTTTTTTTCTTGGTCCACAGACTCAAGCCAATCCCCATTCATATCGTAGTTAAAACTTTTATTTGAGTAACTTTTCACTAATAAAATTCATTTGTCACATCTGCCCAACCAAGAAGTTTATCAAGATCATTTTGAATCTTTATACATCCTTCACTATTCCTAACTGAGGTAGCCACTTTGGTATCATCTGCAAACTTATAAACCTTGCATTTAAGTCCCTGGTCTAAATCATTTATATATATATGAGGACAATAGTGGCCCCAGCACTGAACCCTGTGGGACATCACTCTTCACTATTTCCCATGATGACTTATTGCCATTTAGTTGTACACACTGATTTCTATTCGACAACCACTCTTTAATCCAACCATGTACCACTCCACCTATACCATATTGCAATACATTCTTCATCAGCCTTATGTGGGGAACCTTATCAAAAGCTTTGCTAAAGTCTAAATATATAATATCAACTGGATCTCCTAGGTTATGCAGTCAGTAATGTATTCCAAAATTATGACATGACCTACCCTTTCTGAAACCATGCCGGAAGTCGTACAATACCTTGTTATCTTCCAAATATTTCTCTATATGACTTTTCAGTAACTTTTCCTATAAATTTCTTATAAATAGGCACAACATATGCTGTTTTACAGTCGTTTGGTACCTCACCAAATGTTATAGATCCCTTAGAAATCAAATACAGTGCCTTTGCAATGCTGGTGCTACCCTCCTTCAGGATTCTACCATATATACCATCAGAACCCGCAGCTTTACTTGGGTCAATATGGTCCAGTAAATTTTAATATATTTTACCTCAAATTCAAATTCTGTAAGTCTATTTGTTATTTGTTACATGCATACCAGAACTATTAGTCTCAGAGTCACATGGAGGAAAGTCCCATAGAGCAGAATCACATGAAGCACTATTACACTGTACCCCAAGCAGACCCAAATAAGGTATAATTTCAATTTATGAAATATAGTGCTAGAAGTAGTTGGATGCAAAGCTGGGCACTAAATGCATTTATAGCAGGAGTAAGGATTTTTATTAATATATAAATCAATTTTGAATTTTGTTGATTTTCTTCACTTTTTTTAGGTACAATTATTTTTTTAAATTAGTGATTAATCCTAATTGTTACCTAATTAATCTCTTCTCTTATCAATTAGGTGTATTAAGTGTTAAAAAAAGAAATTTAAAAGGGAAGGAAGGCCAAAATAAGAGGATAGGGTGAATAAATAATAAATATAACCTGCAGGGAAATGCTGGAAAAGGGACAATAATACTCTCATTATCTATCACCTAATGCAAATTTACATTTATTTTATAAATAATATATCTTTATATCCTCCTACTAGTATATGGTATTACGATATTTTTATGTTTTTGCTCAAAAGTTTATACTTTATTATTGGTTTAAAAATCGATGAATAAAATCAATAGATACAAAAATTTTCAAAAGAGAAAAATTATTTATCATTTGGTTATTGAGACCAATTTTAACTCTAAACTTTTCATGTTATCTGATTTCTCTTTTATTTACTTCTACAGTACTACATAATTATATGGAACAAGTTAACAAGATAAATTTTTTTTAAAATAAGATTCTATTTATACATAGCATATATTTAGTTTTTAATTTAATTTGTGATTATAAGAGTTGTGATCACTGTCATACATCTTCTCAAAAACATTTTGATTTATCTTTTTTATATATATATATATATATATATATATATATATATATATATATATATATATATATATATATATATATATATATATATATATTATATATTATATATATATATATAATGAGAGGAGGAGAGGAGGAGAGTGAGAGAAAGAGAGAGAGAGAGAGGAGAGAGAGAGAGAGAGGAGAGAGAGAGAGAGAGAGAGAGAAGGAGGAATGAAGAAGGAAGGAAGGAGTATATATATATATATATATATATATATTAACCTGTATAAAATTTTATTAATTATTTTAAATAGTGCAAAATGCTAAAATAATTCTTGTAGTAATTTCTATGTATTATATACCAGCCTCACTGTTATATGAAATATCGAGATTTCTGCAAGCATTATTTTTGTAAGTTTTATTATTATTATTATTATTATTATTATTATTATTATTATTATTATTATTATTATTATTATTATTATTATTATTATTATTATTATTATTATTATTATTATTATTATTATTATTATTATTATTATTATTATTATTATTATAATATAATAAAAGAGAAGAAGACTGAAAGTAAGAAAGAATAACGTAAGTCATCAGTTGACATGTTCTATGGTTAAAATTGTTAAGAAAAGATGGCAGTTGCCAAACTTAAAGGAAGAAAATAACAGATGTAAATGGACAACGATGAAGAAAAGAAGTAGAAGAAGAAATCAGTATGGAGTAACGATTGAGAGGGTAACACTTGTACGTGCGATGAGGAGGATCCTTGATGGGATCAACGATGTGGAATACTATATCGATGATGTTATCATCAATACCAGGACTTGGCGCGGACGTCTGATCATGATATGGGAAATACTTTGTAAATTACAAGAAGAAGGTTATGTAGTTACACTTCAAGAAGATCCATCAGATATTTCTCTTGGATATGTGTTGTTGCAGGAGGAGAATAATGTGCTCCATCCAATAGCTTATGGTAGCAAAAAGCTATCGCAGACCCAACAACGCTATAGTGTTTTAGAGAAAGAAGCGTTGGCTATTGTCGTAATTTATTTTAAATTACTTCATCTGCCACTTGTGGCCAGTATTTCCTGTTGGGTATTGATGATTGTATTCGCGAGTGGTTGACCTGAAATCGTGGTTAAGGGAATCGTGAATACATTGGTCATCATTTTTCCTATTAAATCTTTGTAAATATTACTGTTAATAATCAATTTATATATAGAAATTAGAATTTATTAGCATAAAATTGTTATTTAGTCCGGTACCAGGCATATAAAAAACCAAATTACCAAAAAATCATAAGATTAAAGTATCCTTTATAACTAAATCGAGTGAAAATTCTTTCGTACTCGTTGTATATATATTCCCATTAGAAATTTAAAGCAATACAGAAATTGCTCTAATTACCTTATTAAATATCCTTTTAAAATGGTGCTTGCTCCAGAGTTGTATATAGTACTTAACAATGTATCATAAAGAGGACATTTGATTTTGGTACTTATTCTTGAAGTTATTCAAGAAAAACTATTAAATCACAATTTATTTAAAATTTAACTTTATTTTATTATAAAGTACATCAAGTTACATCCCTATTCCAAATTTCGTTAAAAAATATTGTTTACTAACGAAGTTATTCAACCAGGAGCAATGCAATCATATTTTGTCAAAAAGTAGCCTTTTTTTTTGTTTTGGATCTTTAGCTATATGAGTAAAGTTTAAATCATAGGAGTAAAGTATCTTTTATAATTGGTCTACACCTTGAAAATTACAATATTGATCCTTCTGGGTTACCTGTAACCTCTAAAATGGTTTTAGGGGCTTTCCCCTTCCATTTTTAGTAAATTCTATCACATATTCTTTTCTTTAATTACATCCCGAACTACTATTATACCAAGTTTCAATAAAAAATATAAATAAATATATATATATATATATATATATATATATATATATATATATATATATATATATATATATATATATATATATATATATATATATATATCAGAGGTGGGCTCTTCCGCTAGTCCGCTAGCGCACCTCAGCACCTCGAGAAAATATAGCCCCAAGCGCACCTCCTCCGCACCTATTTAGGACCTCAAACCTCCGCCATCGCAAGTCCGCACGTCCGCACGTCCGCATCGTCCGCACGTCTTCCACCAATAATGTGCGACTTCACAAAAAATTTTAATATTAAATACGAATTCAATTTAAATTACAAAGATTTATTTATAATATTATATGAAAAATTGAATGAATATTTACAAAATCTCAAGATTTTCCTCTTCCTCCTCAATGTCTTCATAAAAGAACAAGAGATCCATATTACCTTCAAAAAAGATTAGCTGCTCAAAATTAAGCAGTTAAGGCTGACCTTTTGCCCTCAAAATATCCCCACCAGTAATAAATATTCGCCTCTACAGCAGCAGAACTAGGGAGTTTTTTTTTATTTTTATGACCAAGTTCAACAAATTCTGCCTATGCTGAAAGGGAAAAGATGTCCTTGGTGAGAGTGAGTACTGGTGTTGGTTCAAGCTTCCAGCAGTCCATTACACTGGCACCTAAACTATTCTTACAATTCTTCTTGGAATTTTTTTGACCAATCTTGTCCACCCATAAGAAGTTCTATTTTGTTCAAGATTTTAGTAGAATCCATGAAAGTCTCGACGCCTGCAGAGTCGATGCTAATGTTACGTGTATCAGCTCGGTAGCTATGTATATATATATATATATATATATATATATATATATATATATATATATATATATATATATATATATATATATATATATATATATATATATATATATATATATTAATCAATTTTGTGATAAATCCAAATATATATATATATATATATATATATATATATATATATATATATATATATATATATATATATATATATATATATATATATATATATATATATATATATATATATATATATATATAGGACATTTATAAGTGGTTGACCGTTTAGGTTAGGTTATTTATTTTAGGTTAAGTTTGGTTAGGTTAGGGTTAGTTAGGTTAGATTAGTTAGGATAGGTTAAGTTTGTATTTAAACCTTTCTAAAATTATTAAAATAACGATACATTAATTATTGATTTTCACTCCTGGAGTCAACTGATTTATAAATAAATACATATATATATATATATATATATATATATATATATATATATATATATATATATATATATATATATATATATATATATATATATATATATATATATATATATATATATATATATATATATATGTATATATATATTTATATATATATATATATATATATATATATATATATAGAGAGAGCGAGGAGAGAGTATATATATATATGTGTGTCTGTATATATATGTGTCTCTTCATATATATATATATATATATATATATATATATATATATATATATATATATATATATATATATTTATTTTTATTCAGTATCGATTTAGATATTGCCTAGTTATTATAGTAATAATATAATTAAAAAAAGTTATAGATGAGGGTAATAGCCATTCAGTCTATAAAATCAATTTAAATGTTAATTATTATATATGGTACCACATGAAGTTGAGATTGGTTTTGGTTAATTATTAAAAAAACAATAAGTCTTAGACTAAAATTATAAATAGTTAAAACTTAAAATAAAAATTATATTTCTTTTATTATAACCAATAAGAATTCTTAATAAGTAAACTATACTTTCATTTTTCAGAAAAATGTGCGGACCAAAAGAGCGGAAACTTTTTTGATCCGCACGTGCAGTCCGCTAATTTCCTGACGACCCCGCACCTCCGTCCGCACCGATTCTGGTAGTCCGCTCGGAGCGGACATAAGCAGTATAGCACAAAAAAGAGGAAATGAACACAATCTCTGATATATATATATATATATATATATATATATATATATATATATATATATATATATATATATATATATATATATATATATATATATATATATATATATTAATTACTCTGGTCCACACGAGGTCCACTGGGTATATATATATATATATATATATATATATATATATATATATATATATATAGTGATATAAGATATATGTACAGATATTTGTATATTTGTATATGTATATAGTAGTAAAAAGTTACTGGAGTCGCCACTGGTATATATATATATATATATATATATATATATATATATATATATATATATATATATATATATATATATATATATATATATATATATATATATATATATATATATATATATATATATATAAGATATATATATATATTAATTAATCTAGTCCCCCGTTCGTCACTGGCATATACATATATACATATATATATATATGTATATATATATATATATATATATCTATATATATATATATATATATATATATATATATATATCCACAGAGGTCCATGGGTATATATATATATATATATATATATAAGTTTATATTTCCACCATTCATTGGCTACATCTTCAGACTGGTCAAGCGAATGTGGTACCGCGTCAGAGATTTGTCTGAAGGTAGCTTATGGTAGCAAAAAGCTGTCGCAGACCCAACAACGCTATAGTGTTTTAGAGAAGGAAGCGTTGGCTATCGTCACTGGAGTTAAAAAGTTCGAACCTTATCTTTATGGCAAAGAGTTTGTGTTGCAGTCAGACCATCGACCTTTAACTGCAATGAATAAGAAAAAGTATGATAGCCCCAGGATTATGTGGGCACTGTATCTTCAAAGATTTAGGTTCTTGCTTGAACACATCCACGGTAAAGAAAATGCTTGTAGCGAACTATCTGAGCCAAGTCTGATCGGCGACGAACTACTTGAAAAGTTGGATCGTCCCATCAATGAAGAAGGAAACCTCTCGCAAACATTCAACTGAGAATGTTATTAAGCTGAATTACGAAGTAATTCGCTCAAAATGGGGTGCCTAATGTAATGGTTGGAACATGCTCAGTAGAATATTTGCAAAAGTCAATTGCCCTCCCCCCCCTCCCCCAGAGCATTTTCCAGTCAGTTTTTTACCATTATATAGCCTGTATATATATATATATATATATATATATATATATATATATATATATATATATATATATATATATATATATATATATATATATATATATATATATATATATATATATATATATATATATATATATATATATATATATATATATATATATATATAAATTAGCCTGTATAAAATTTTATTAATTATTTTAAATAGTGCAAAATGCTAAAATAATTCTTGTAGTAATTTCTATGTATTATATTATATACCAGCCTCACTGTTATATGAAATATCGAGATTTCTAAACATTTATTTTTGTAAGTTTATCATTATTATTATTATTATTATTATTATTATTATTATTATTATTATTATTATTATTATTATTATTATTATTATTATTATTATTATTATTTTTATTATTATTATTATTATAATTGAAGGGCGCACGAAAACGCGAAAGCGTTTCACGATAACGCGTGAAAACGGCTAAACACCCAAATTGACTGGAACGAAGTGCAACCTTAA
>JABUQX010113165.1:0-33761 GCA_015478945.1 Trachelipus rathkii
GTAAATCTGGCACCTGTCGTTTCCGCTCTCCTTACTACTGACAACAAAATTGATAAATTTCTAAGGAGGAAGTTTAGGAAAACTTAATCAAGGAGAAAGATTAAGCGGTCATTATATTTAGCGTACATATTCATTAAAAAACGTTAATAAGATATGTGTGGACTAAATTCTATATCAGTCGAGTTGTGAAAGCTTATTGGTGATATTCCGTTCTAGTGGACGTTGAAGGTCTTTGGTGTATCGTGTATCTAAATAACTGTGTCATGTACTCATTTCATCTTCCCCTATAACAATTTCCTTCCTTATTATCATCGTTCCATAATTATTCTTTGTTGCCTTTCTTTGAATACAATCCTCTGCTTGTTAACTCAGAATCATTTTTGTACATGATTTGTATTGATCTTTTCTTCACAAATTATCAATATCTAAGCATTCATTGTTCAAATATTCCATCTTTCCACTATATTTACTAAAATATAATCTACACAGATTTTTTTTTCAAAACGGAAAAACATTATTTTCCGTTCTCTTTTCAATATTCGTTGAATATCAAATACGTTCCTTTACGAAACATAAAGCTCAAAGCCTCAACACCGACGTTGTTAATTTTATAATTATGTTACGAAATTCCCAACCCTCCGCAATATTTCTGGTCATAGCTTTTAATTCAAAAAAACAAACAAAATTTCAAAAATAATATAAAGCTCACGTCTCGAAAAAGGATTAGTCTCGCACACGAATTACCGCCACCTCTCGGTGCTAATAAATGTTAAAGGACCTTTAGGTCCGACACCTCTAAAAAAACGTGTGTGTGGAGAGTTATCTGGTAATTTAGAACGAATTTTATATTTGAAGGGATAATAGTATCAACACAGTGGATAAACAATCTTAGAGAGTGTGCGTCGTGCCGAGACGGTAAACGTTAGAATATGATAAATATAATTAATATAAAATAAGTAAAAAAAGCTATCTTATGAGAATTATATATTATATAATAATAAAGAGAATATTTTAAAGTATATATATTATATATAATATACTATAGTTAATATTATAATATAAATAAATAATTATTTTTATTTAATATTATCTCAATATATTTATTTTATTTTTTTATAATAATATAAAATAAACTAGTTTATAGTATATATATTATATTATATACTTAGGGGTGTATCGCGGAACTGAAATTTTTCTAGTATCCGGGCCGGAACGCGGCAATTAGCCGTATCACAAGAAAAAAAATTCCGGCCGGAAGTTCCGGCGAACCTGGTGCTCTTCTTATGGAACAGATTTTCACGTTTTAAATCAAAAAAGAATGTAAGAAAAAAAATATTTTATATTAATTTTCAACATAAATCTTATACTGTGGTAGCAATTTTTTACCCACTCTCATGAAGCCATATTGGAAAAATTCATCATCGAAAAGAAATATCTGGAGAGTTCGCAAAAATTATACTTTTAGGACACACAAATGGGAGAGTCTTTTTTAGAACAGGGGAAACCTCCAACACACAGAACAACTAATGAAGATATGTGGTATAATAAACACAAAACTGTAAAGGATATGATTGAAAATTTCAAAAACATGGTAGGAAAATTTGCAATTTAGAAACCACGGGTACAAAATACAATTAATGAAATAAAACGAATTCCGTGTCTTGTCTTTTCTTTTTTTTTTTGTGTTTTATATTTGAAATGTGCATTTCAAGCAATGGACACGTCGAAAGCGAACACACAATACACACACACACCAGATGATAATTTATGTGGTTGAAGATGTGGTTTCATGTTGTTGTTTTGTTTTTTTTGATATATGACAATTGTCTTTTTTTTTCTTTTCGGTTTTTTGTTTGTTTTTTTTATATATATTTTTCAAAAAGGGTCACCGGGATGGGGAAGAGAGATAAGCGCGTTAAAAAACAAACGTCAATTTAAGACGTTCCAAATATTTCAAAATGGTTGAAATTTTAGTGAGGAAAAAAATCATACTGACTTCTTTATTTTTAAAATAAGTTTATTATAAAAGAGTTCTACAGTGGAAATTTTGTAGAATGTAAATTTTAGGAAAATTTTTATTACATTACAAACACTAATAGGAATATTTTTTAAATACAAGATTAAAACAGGTTTTTCTTTTTCCTAGAAATATAAGCAGCAAAGGAGGGATTTGGGCTTTTTCAGGTTGGGAAAGGTTAGGGCATCAGAACCCATCGGGGACTCGATAAGGATGGGAGGAAAGGTATGATTTACACAAACTTGTTAGGATGATGTTATTCGCAAGTATTCCAAAAGATTTTGTCGTAGAGAAGAACCAAGATAGTTAGTGGCCACTTCGTTTGATAAAGCCCGCTTTACTCGTCGAAGAGTATCCCACTGCAACGATTCTAGCTTCGAATGAAAATTAGTGAGGAGTAGATATGGAAGAAAGAATCTTTTTTCCGAACCCCGATAACGCATTGTCTCTAAGCCTGAATGGCCAAGACAAGTGCGATCGAATCACTGAGGTGATTATGAAGGATTAGAAAGTAGGTTAGTCAAATAGATAAGGATGAACTTGCTTCATCCATCTACGATTACAAGCTCCCACCCATTGTCGCAAAGGCGAAGCGTCACCAGAGGCAAGGCAGTCATCCATTATAGTTAGCGCAGTAGAAGCAGCACAAAGGCCCCCAATACGGTCGTATAACACCGATCAAAAGATGCCAAAAGAAAGAAACATGCACGACAGGGCAGGAGCGATGAGGCAATGTATGGACAGAAGTGCAGAAAAAGGTATTAAAATTAAAGAATATAAATAGCCTTGTGGTTCCAAGATTACCACCTATAGGCTAAGGTGTGTAGTTATATAAGAGCAGGACTAGTGTAATGACGTAGTCAGACGTAGTGTCAATCTAGAATTGGTTGCACGACGATCAGAGCAATTTGTGTTTTGTCTCTTATTAATTAGTGCTCCTCACGAATCCGTTGAGACTCGCTGCAAGCGGGTATGAATTTCAGAACATCCTCTCCACATAAATCAGTATAAGAGACGCCAACCATAACAGTGTTGTGTACATTGTGAGAGAAATATCCCTAAATAGAGAACTCAGATATTACTGGAATGAGAAAGATATAACAGTCCAATGTATGAGCATAATAGATAATTATTTTGTCTCGCTCCTTCAGATTTCTCTGGTTCAGTGACTTGAGTAAACTCTTCTGAGTGTTTGCTTAGTGAACCAGTTGTGGGGAGGAAGAGATTTGTTTTAATATATATCGGGAGCTTTTTTAATTTAAATTTATTTACTACCAATTTTTTTTTTTTTTTATGAAAGTAAAGAAAGTAAGAACAGATACCTCTATCCATATAATGGATGATAGATAAAGGCTCTTTAAGTGGATTCCATAAGTTATAGTTGGATACATTAAACGAGTTAGAGGAATTATTATTATTATTATTATTATTATTATTATTATTATTATTATTATTATTATTATTATTATTACAGTGAGAATGTAAAATGTTACATTGAAGCAGCATGCAGAGACTTTGTTTTGAAAAAAATATGTGCAAATGGAAAAGCAGATTTAGAGCAAGTTAAATTTATTGTCAAGGTAAGGTGTTAATATTATTTTCAAAAGTATAAATGATTTTGTCTTTGTTAATTGAAGCTTCATTTCTTGTTAAAGGATTTTATTATTGGAGGCCTAATTTAGAAGATTACATTTCCTTTTTTACTTGCTTTAGTTTAGGCAATACCAGTATTTTATTTTTAATAGTTTACTTCATGAATTTATTTATTTATTTTTCTTTTCTATAGGTTTGCATTAATGGTGTTCGTCTTGATTTATGCTTACCAACACTACCAATTTTTATTCTCTCTGACGTATTTGATTGCATTACAATTCAGCAATGTGAGGAGTTGTTTGAATTTATTGAGAGTAATGTTTCTGTTTTAAAAGAGAATCTTTTCTTTTCTCTTTGCAAGAACCAGGTTCTTCGAATGTGCAATGGTAATGTATATATGTATATTGCTTGAACAAAGATTACAGATTTTGAATTAAATATTAATGTAGGAATTCTTTAATATTAAAATATTTCAGATTTTGAATTAAATATTAATGTAGGAATTCTTTAATATTAAAATATTTGTACTTTTATATGTTAACATAGTTTAAGGAAAATTTTTTTCACAAAGTTTTATACACCTTTAATATTATTTCATTCAGTCTTAATTATGTTTTTATCTCATATTGTTTTTTTATTCAATTGTTCAAAATATTTCATGGTAAAAAATTTAGATTCAAAGTTTCTTTTACTATGTTCTTGAAAATTATTTTTTGGTGTCAGATGTATTACGAAGACTTTCAAGATCCCAGAATACAATTTTTTGTGGAAGGATTCTCTTATTTTTAGCTCGGTTTTTCCCCTTCTCAGAGAGATCAGGACTGAATCTTATTTCAGAATTTAATCTCGAGAATGTTACAGTTTTTACCGATACTGAGGTTTCAGAAATGGAATTGGGAGAAAGTAAGTTTTTCTTCTCTTTTCTAACTTTTGGTTTTAAATAAGAATATTATTAACATTAGAAAGTTTCTTTTAAGTTTTTAGATTTGCTTGAATAAGTGTACTCGTTTTGTATTTTTTTTTAAATTTTGACAATCATTCTACATGGATGTTAGGCTACCGTATTTGCAAATTATTTTCCCATCCCTGTTTTATATATGAAAACACTCATTTACACAAGAAACGTCTTTGGGTGAATTCAAGCTTCTAAAAATCTGTTATGTTCAAGTTCATATGTCCTTGTGAAAGATTTTTTTTATTATTATTTCTAAAGCGTTTTTGATTTTGCATTTCTGCTTAGGAAACGTAAGGAATGCTAAAGTTTGCATTCGATTATGTCAATTTAAGCACATATTTAGGAAAATGCTCACCAAATGTAAGGAATTTCCTTAATTCTGTAATATATTCTGTAGTTGAAGTGTTTGTCTTCTTTTCCCCCTCCCCGCTCCGCTCCACTTGTACCACTGGAATTTTATTGAAAGCAGGAAAATTTCTTACTGCAAAAAATGTAAACAAACAAGATACCGGCGTAGTAGGAGGACCTTTTGATTTGATGAATGTGTTTCCATTTCATGAATGATGAGAGCGATTTAAATCTAATCTTTCTCTTCTTTTTATTCAAATTAGGCTGCAGAAAAACAATTATCGATAAACTAGACCAATCACATAAGTTGATAATCTAACTTATTCTGTAATAAAAAAAAACTAATTTCTGTTATTCATTTTCTTTTTTTTTGATTTCCGTCCTTAGTACAGAATTTTTATTTACTCAAAACCCAGAACGTGGCTGACGCATCACAAAAAAGTAAACAGTGAACAAAATACACGATGTGCAAACAAACTTTCGAATATCTATGCCTCAGCATTATACGTGCTAAAAATGATCTTACAGTTTTTTATGGGCTTTAGCGTCAGAAGAACAGAAGCAACAAGTGCAAAATCTTCGAAAAACGGAAGCTCTTAATAATAGAAAAAGGGACAATGTTCACTTAAAGGGACAGAGGATCAGCGAAGATATATCAAAAACCATAAAGAAAAGAAACATCTTATGCACGATTCGGCAGAATAAGATGTGAAAATGGTTTTGTAGGAAAAAAAAAAAAACTAGTATGCACAAGGAGTGAATCTTGAAAAAAACGAATTTGGTAGGGAGAAGTATGGGGGGAGAACGAAATAGAAACCCTGTCAAGAATCAGATCGAGACTGAGGTAAACGAATACTTTCAGTTAATATAAATGTTTGTGTATATGAATTAAAATTCACGAAACCAAAAAATATAGTACCAGTGGTTCTTCAAAGGCAGAGGGTGTTTTAATATGTAGGCTTAGCGAGTATTCTTAAGAATGGATCGATCTTGCATACATTGTAACTCTTAAATACAGTTTATCAGATTGATTGTGAAGATGTTGACATTCAATTGTGGAGTACAATGCAATTCAAATATGTTTGATGGAAAAAAAGGTAAATGGTAGAAGAAAAAAAATATCTTTGTAGTTTATTTTTCCTTTGTGATCAGAGTAAAAAAGTTAGTTACAGTAATTTATTATCATTATCATTACCGTCGTCTTCAACATCATCATCATCGTCGTCATAATCATCATCATCATAATCATCGTCGTCATCATCATCATCATCATCATCACCACTATGATTATGAGGAGGTGCGTTGCATAGATGGAAAGGTATTCATATCTCCTCACAAGCCAGAGTTAACAATCGAATCTCACTTGCGTTCCAGCGCTCACATAGACTTTCATCCATTATATTTCATCTAATAAGGAAATGGTTATAGTTTTGCATCCCATTTAGCTGGCAATAAGATTAATTAAGGCTTATGAACCTAAAATCTGACATAAGAGGCCAAGGCTGTACAAGGACTTTAATACCAAATATTATTAGTATTATTACATAGGTGGAATCTAGAATAAATTTACGTAAATAGGAGTGGGGAAACCACGTTTGCAGGTAAGATGAAGAGTAAATTACTGTAAGGGTTTTTTGGTCTGATATTTTGTTGTACAGGAAATAGAACTTGGGTCAATGTATTGTCTGAACAAAACTTTTTTTCATTTTTTGTATGGTAGCATTTTTTGCCAATTCCATATTTTTTTATTTTTTTATTTTATTTATTTTCTTTAGCCATTGGGGATGAGAAGAAAGAAACTAGAACACTCATGAAGAACCAGAGCACTCATTATGAGTAAGAAAACTCATGAACCACCACTTCTCTTCCGATAAGTCATCCCGCGCAAGTGTATTCTAGCAAAAATCCATCCAAAGGAAACCTTCTTATTACAGAATGCTTATAATATATATATAATATACTGTATAATATATACTATGTATATACTAGTCTATATAATACTAAGTATATATATTATATAATATATAAGCTGTCTATAATAGTAAAAGGCTAAATTATAGTATAATATATATATAATAATTATCATAGCTAAAAATATTCCACTATAATCAGTAATATATATATATATAGGTATTATATAATTAGTATATATATATACATAATATTATATATATATTTATCTTAATTTTCTCAACTACCCACCTTGCCTTCATATATCTCCCCAGAACTGGGGGGTAGTAGGGATGCGATTCACGTCTCTAGCAACTGAGAAAAGCAAGAAACAGTGAGTAGAAGAATATGACGAAAAACACACAGTGCCGAAAAAAAGAAAGAGCCAGACCTACACGCGCCGAACCCCTTTTAAGACAATTTAGTGTTAAAGCCTCGCTCGCAGTGCAGCAAAAGAATGTCACAGCCTAGACGGGATCAATCGGGACCAAGGGAGCGAGATGAGAACCCTCACTCAATGGCATACTGTTCATTCAAATATAGGGCTTCATTCCCCTTGACCATGGTGTGAACGACAACCATAACCCGTCGATCCACGACCAAACCAATCATATATTTAGACTAGCTACGTATATCAGTATATAAGTAGAATATGAATATAGTAATTCAAGAACTAGATATAGATTGAGTAGTATTAGTAATATATGGTAGATGAATGAGATAGTGGTATAATTATATCATCTAAGATAGGTAGTATATAATAATATAATAACAAATTATAATAATATACTAATATATAATACGGGATATTATATACTATTAGTTGCTATTAGCTGATCGGGAGTTAACAGATTATCGCGAAATCGGAGGTTACGAGGATCGGCATGCGTTTTTTCAGGATCGTGGATGCCCGGCAAATCCCGGCATAAAATTATCTAATCCGTGATATCTTGCTGACCGTGATTCCTATTGTATTGTAAAACAAGAGTTCTATATCTGAAAAGATTGAATTTTTTCATTCGAAGTTCTTTAATGGATATGTTCAAGATCAAATATTCATTGGGAAGTCTGCGGTATTTCGATTACTTTTAATTTCAGTTTCTTCCGTGAATTCTAAATTGTTAATAAAGAGAAACTGTGTGATGAGCTGATCGTCCACAATATCTTTACGTTAGAACTCCGGCCTAAGATATCTATGTTAGGGTGAATTATTTCAGACACAAGCGCAGACATTGACAATGTACTTCGTTAGTCATTGTTATTGTAATATGGGTATTCGATAGTTTATATTATATACCCGATAGAACCTCGTAAGTGAGGCACAGTTGAAAGATTCGCCTTTCAGTAGGCTTGTAAATGAATTGGAGCTATTGAAGTAATAGAATAGTGATATCAACGTCAGTATTGAACCTTGTGTCAGGTATCTAACACACGACAAACATTAATATACATAGACTTTAGTCTTCAAAATTTAAGTGGAAAGAATTGACATATTCCTGCGTAGATTAAAAAATTTCATGGTTATCGCTAAGGGTAGAGGGATATGTAAAGCTCGTCTATACCTATATATATGGGCTGTTGCAGGAGAAGTTACACAAGACAGGATTCCATTAAAATTACCTTGACTTTATTTTTTACACATAACATTATTGCCTGAAGATTGTCTCAATTATAAAGTCACTCAATTGGATATGCGATAATTAGATTTTTATTTTATTTATCATAAGATAGAGAGAAACGTATAAATAAAATAGTATATTCTCAGCTAGACTAAACAGAACAGAGAAAGATACGAAGATATGCATTCTTTGTTTTGCTAACATAGGATTTTTTATACTTAGCATCAATTGAATTAGCGAATGCTATTAATTGATCTGAATATTTGCTCGAGACAAGGTCCGTAGAAGATTACAATCTTTGCTGAATGGGTTAGAATTAAAATGCTTTATGATTTTTTTGCGATATGTCTTGCCTATCGAGGACGCTTGAGACAAACACACACAGCGTGGTGTGTGTACACAGAAGTAATTGTAGAGAAATCTAATATTGAATTTTTAGAACTCTTAGATTTAATTTAAGACTCACTCATATTTAATAAGTAAAAAGCTCAGATGTAACTAGCCATATCATATGCTATTTTAAAATTTTTAACAGAAAGACGTTTTGCAGCTTTAACTTTCAAACTGTATGGCTTAGAAACAATGGGAGAAAGTTCTTGAAAAATTGCTAAAAATACTAATAAATTTTATTGATTGTAGCAAATTATTGAGCTATCAGGAATCAATGGATCGGCATAAAATAGGAGAATGAATTTGCATTATTTTTGATCAGAAGAGATAAACTAATTTGAGGGACTTGGTCTACAGTATCAGCATGTGAAAAATTAAAAAAATAGATTCAGCATCTACTTAACTGATAAGAATCTATGTGCTGCATCTTGATTCACACTTGTAAAATTACATTCCGTAAGGATGATTATAAATATAAAAAGTGGAATGATATTTTTAAGCAATGGATGTGCGAAGATATATGTTTGTATAAGGAAAGGAAAACAGTTTCACCTACTTTAAACCAATCTCAGATTCTCTCATGTTATCAAAGAATGGGGTGACAACGAGATACTGAGCAGATAATAGTTTTAACTTTAGTTTTAAAAGTTGTTTTAAATAAAGAGAAAAAAACTTTAAAAACAGCAAAGAAACTCATTCCCAAGGAGAAAGACACATATATTGAAAATTGAAGATGTTATAAAGTAGAAATGAGCATAAAAATATGAACATTAAAAATTCAGAAAGTCCTTACAGATGGTGGGTCATTCGGAATAAGGAACCTTTCGATTTGAGGTGTCCTTGCCTAGAAAATATTGCAATGCTCGCTTTTCGGGAAAGTGAAAAGACTCTCAGATTGAGTATCAGATTATTCTCTAAAAAAATCAGGATTGCACTCAGAAATGAGAACTGTCATGATTTACTACAAAATAATGAGAGAGAATTGAGCTCAAGATTACTTTAGTAAATAAAGAAAAAAAATTTTTTTTAACAAAAAAAGAAAAAATTGTTCACTTATTTATCGATTTTTAAATATTCTTATTTCTTTGTTATAAATAAAATGAAAAGGTAAATAACTAATAGTTTCTATTAGGCAAAGATTAAATTTTAAGGAATCTATAAATAATTTAGTAAGGTTTAAATATCTAAAATTAAAGTTGAGTTTACAAAATTAAGCATATATATATATATATTATATATATATATAAATATATATATAATATATATATATATTAATTATATATATATATATATATATAATATAGTATATATATATAGTATATATATATATATATTTATTATAGCTACTATAGTATAATAGTATATATTATCACTATATAAGTAAAATAGTAATTATAAAAATCGGAATCGGAGTCGGCACTTTTGACTGGTATCGAAATCGGAATCGGCGGATCTAGATACAGTCCATCACTAAATATATATACTAAGTAATATACGGGAGAGAATTGCATACTCGAGCGCGATGAAATTACTCCATTTTCTTAATGTTCGCCGTTTCTCTTTGCGTTCTCATTTTCCTTCACGTTCTGAACTCAATTCAGCCACCAACATCTTAACTGACACACATATTATGCCACAGTATCATATAGACAACAATATTGTACGTCTTCGCGCCCTCTATGTAACAAACATCGTTGTTACAGAAACTTGTCCAAAGCATCTTACGAAACATCCCTACTAACATATATCCCTATGTGCGGGAGAAAGAATTGCCCACATCATATGTGCCTGCGTGTCGTAGAAGCGACTAACGGAGCGGTGGTACTTGAGGTTGGGCTGCCATACTACCTAATCTATTGCTAGATGCTGATGCATGCCTCGGAGATGGTTCATGAATCGCGTCAAAGGCCTTCTAATTTTGCGAATTGTATGAGATCATACTGTAAGTGGAAAGTGTCAGAGAATAAATTGTTTGAGGAGAAGAGGAGAGAGGTGATGAATGTATTGAGAAAGGGCAATTGATTTGTCTCGCTGAAAATGTAACAAAAGATATACAGGAAAAAGTATTCTTCTCGAACGTAATGTTACTGCCATAGAGATGTTGCAATTTTAATGAGCGACTTGTGTACAAAGCTATGGTAGACTTTAGTGTGTGAGTCCTAGAATTCTATAATGGATAGAATTTAAAGTTTGAAAAGGTCAAGGTGTGTGATTGTGACGTATGGTACCCATCTGATGGAAATGTTTGAAGAGATCACGGATTTCTGAGATGATTAATTCTGAATGATGTTTTAGGATGGGGAGCGAGAGGAGCTTTAAGGATTGATTGAGTGTTGGGGTTCCTAAGATCGGATTGGATAGATGATCAGAAAGGGGATGATATCCCAGGTGGTTTATGGGTTGATCGGGAGAAACATGAGAATGGTAGAAAGTGATTGATTTGGTGATTGAGAGAGGTATGTGTGTAGGTAATAACTTCTTAAAACCACAAGATATCTATAAGTATTACTAGAGCTTGGTCATAGGTAGAAGATGGTTCCGGAAGTGAAAAGATTATAGATGTGATATTTGTGATTGGGAAGAAGGAGTGTATAGAAGTATGTGTTGGATGTTAATCAATGAGGGAGTTCGGGATGCGGCGTGTATTCGATCATATATGTGGTTATATGTAAAATTAGTTAGTGGGTATGCTTGATGGAGAGGACGGTTGAATAAGGGAAGAAGTGGTAGACATTAAGAGTGAGAAGTAAAGTGAACGAAAGTAATAAGGATAAGTATAAGAGCGTGCAAGATAATCAGTTGATGTGAACAAGTTGAAACAGGAAAAAATCTGGAGCAAATGAAAGAAGCCGTTGTTAGCAGTGCAAAGGAATATGTGGAATGTGCTAAAAATCTATAAGAATATTAACAGTGATTGGTGGAATGAAGAGGTGATGCAAGCGGTTAACGTAAAAAAGAAGAGTGGCTGAATGTACTAAAGGCCATGATGGAAGTTTTCAAAAGAAAGATGTTTGGAAGTAAATAAGGAGGAAAAAAGAATACTAATGAGGTGCATAACGTAGGAGAAAAAGGAGAGGTAATAGTGAACAGTTTTGGACGAGGATGTATGGGAGCTTCAAAGGGAATAGGAGAGCTTTCTGGGAAGGAGCGCAAAGGTTTAAGAGACGAGATAAGGGAACCTGCCTTAGAATTAATGAAATAGGGATGGTGCTTTTGTAACATGAAATGGATGTGAGGGAGTGTGAAAGAACACTTCGAAAATCAACGTAGTATTGGCAGTTATGATGGAGTAATATTCCACCATTGATGGTATTGAATATGTCCGAAAAGAATGAGATAGTTTTTTGTTGTAGTTATTAAGGAGGAGGTATTGGGTAGAAATGATAAAAGTTGTAAGAATGGTAAAGCTGCAGGTTTAGATGAAACTACTGGTGAATGAGCCAAGAACGAGGCGAGATGGTAATTGAATTGGATTTGAAGTTGTGTAATAAATTAGCGTTTATGGAGGGTATACTGTTTTCGAGGATTTGGAGGAGAGCGTATTCGAGTAGCGCACTCTTTTAAGTAAGGGTAAGGAGATAAGGAACTATCAGGGAATTATAGGGAATTTGTTTATTGAGCTGTTGTAGGAAGATATAGTTGCATGTTATTTTTAGTCGAAAGACAAGTGCGTCAAGTGACTGAGACTGGATTGAGTAAAGAGGTGCGTTATTAGGAGGGTAAGAGGAGTGTGGATCAATCTTTAACATTTGAAACAATGACGAGTGAAATGAGGGAGAAGAAAATAAATTGTATTAGGTTTTTATGATTTGCACAGGCGTTGAGAGGAATAATAGGAAGTCTTTGCAGGTGTTAAGTAATGCTAATGGTGTGGTGGTAGGCTTCTGATGGAATAAAAGTATGCTATATACGATAGTGAATGCGTAGTGTAGTAAATAGGTGTCAAAGGAAGTGATTGTTTAACTATTAATAGCGAGTGAGACAGGGTTGTTTATTTCCCCCTTGGTTATCCAATTTGACATAATGTGGGACTAATGAAAAGAATTAGAGAGAATGGTTTGACAGGAAATGTGTTAGAATGGAGAATGGAGTGAGTGGAGGGTGGCGCTCTAACTATTATATGTGTCGGGAGATGATTTTTTTGTGTGGCGAATCTGAAGAGTAGTTTGAGAGGATTGGTAGAGAGATTTGGCAGGGTGTGTAAAAGGAGGTTTGAAAGTAAACGTAGATAAGAGAAGCTAGTGGTTGTGAGATGAGGACAGTTCTCGATGTGAAGTTATGATTAGATGGTGAGCCAGCTTGACAAGTGTCTTCGTTTAAATATTAGGGTATTGGTCGGAGAGAGGGAAGCAGATGATGTAGAGTGTGGTAGAAAAGTGTGAATGACAGGAAGGTGCTGGTGCAATTATCGTTGGGGAATGTAAAGGACTAAGTCTTAAGTGCGCTAATCTTGCAATGAGGTATGTTTTTGTATTACCTGTGTTATTAGTACAGTACGTGGAGACTGGTTCGGAAATAAGAAGTATTAGATCTAAAGTTCAATGTGATTAGATGGATCTTAGGGGCGTGCTAGGTTGAGAAGAATTGATAAAAATGAAGGAATGGAGCGATATCAGAGTATACTATATGGTGTTAAGTAAAAGGGTAACGAAGAGAATAAATGAAAGCAAATGAAAGATGTTCATGTGGAAAGGATAATGACAGTCGGTTTGGTTAAGCGGATGTATTAGTGGTTGAGTGTGTGGGAATCAACTGGCTGGAGAAAATTCGAAGAAAAAATGCGATTGAGTCAGTAAATCGATGTCTGAATGCTGAGGGGAGAGGAAACTGTGGAGTTTGAGCAGAGGCGAGGACATAATAGGTGCATAATAGGATGACTTAGGTCCGTGTTTTTGTGAGAGCGGCTATGGTTTGTGAGCACCCCTGGCACAGGAGATGAACCTGGACTAACAGCATTGAACGCATATGCGCGATAGGCTGAGGTCGTCGCGGTATCCTCGCGCGTACAACGCTCTAAGGGTGGATTTCTAGAACTCGCCAGACGCAGGTTCTCACGTAATGTTTATTGAGGGGGCAGTGTACGGCTGGCTTCTTTCGAATTGTAGGATCATATTCTCTAGCTGACTTTTCTTTCACGAGTTGCTCTTGTCACGCATCCTTACCCCACGTCTGGGAAAACGAGGAAGATGAAATAAGAGAATATGATGGACCCGTATTTGATATACGAGTATATCATATTATATATAATATATAATATATAAGCATAAAAAGTTGCAGCTATATCATATATATATATATAGTTATATATTAATAAGTATAGTATATATCATATGTCATATATATATACTGTACTTATATATATATATATAGTATTATATATATTAGTATTATATATATATATATATATATTATATATATATATATATTTGTGAATGAGTGTTAGCAAATGTCCTCCTTAGGATAATTTTTTTTTACACAGTTTGGGTTCATTTAATATACATACCAAATAAATATAATAAATTTCATGCCTATACTTTCATTTCAATGATTTTGCTAATTTTTTTCCTGAATTTTTTATACATATATTTTATTTTCTATACTTTTAATTATAGTATAATATTACCCAAATTTTGAAAATATTTTCCTTTTTTAGTTTTCTTATTATTTTTATTGAAATAAGATGTCCCCTGGTTACATGATAATTAAATAAATTAATAGACCTTCATACAATTTTGAAGACTTATGTTAAGCTGATACGCATTTTCTTAAAATAACTATTGAAATATTAATTGGAAATACATTTTCAAATTTTAGTATGCTGACGATATTTTGGAAGCATTTTTGAGTTTCAAATTAGATAATGTTGAAGCTGTAAAATCATCTGAGTTGTCAGTTTCAAAAGACGTTGCAAATAGGCAAGCCTCTGTTGATCAGGTATGTAAAATTATTATTATTATTATTATTATTATTATTATTATTATTATTATTATTATTATTGTTATTATTATTATTATTATTATTATCTATTATTTTTATATTATTATTATTATCAGGGCTGCAGTGCCTTTAAATTTTTTGCTGGCTCTGACTCCATCATTTTAAAATTAGCCAACTCGGGCATTTTAAAATTAACCATTGTAAGGGAGTGTGTTGTACAGAAAGGGAAGCATTACTGTGTATTCCAGGGAGGAATGTTTCGCAACAAAATAATAATAAAAAAAGAAATCCCCCCCCCCCCCAAAAAAAAAAAAAAATTTAACATATCTAATAATATATCTAAAATTAGTATTACTACTACTATTACATTATTACTAACTATAATATTAGTAATATATATGATATATACTAAATATTATATATGATATAATGATATATATGATAACTAAATATATATAGTATAAATAGGCATAGTATATATATATACCATATACTTATATATAGGCATATATAATATATATTATATATATATATATCTATATATAATATAATATTATATATATATAAATATACGTATATATATAGTTATAATCGTAGTATGGAAAGTTTATATAGTAATATAATAAACTGAATTATAATAGTTATATTATATAATAATAGATATATATATATTTATATTATAAATTAAAATTATTTTTAACTTAAATTTCTAAAACTGAAGCAAAGATCTGTATGAGATGCCAAATAAGATATAAAGCGTTAGAATTTACGCTGGTTGGAACCAGACCCCTTGTTCTAAATGTCCAAAAAGAAAAAAAAACAAAAAGTGTATAAGGTTGGTCTCGAAAAGATGGAATAGAAAAATCAAAAGAAACAAAGCATATGAATATAGATTTTAGGAATAGCTAAGCCCAAGGTTTTTCTAGAAAAAAAAATACATCTTGTATATTTATTTAGAAAAAAGTTTATAAGATTATAACATATACATATATGGCCCTGTGGACCATGAATACAGTAAATATTTCTAGAGACATGGGGCTTTCGATCCATGGTTTTTTTTTCTCTTTTTTTGTTTTTCTGTTCCTTTTTTTCATTTTTTTTTCGATTTTCTTTCTTTTCTATAATGATGCATTTTTGTTCTTTTTTTTTTTTTTTTTTTTGGTGTATTTATTTTGTTATGTGGATTTCTTTTATTTTTGGGTTATTTTTCTGTTTTAGGGTGTTGGTCAGGAGAGGCAGCTAAGCGGGGTGATCAGCGGGGCCATGGTAGTGAGGCTGGTTTGGCGGGAGTGCCGTTCGAGAGATGGAGCTGCGAGACAAGGGAGCAGGAAACACGGTTTAAGTCCGGTAATACACGGATAGATGCGTTAAAGAAGAGTCAAGGCGACTATCCCTTGCGAGAAGCTAGGCAGACTAGCATCGCGGCGAAAACATGTAGATACATCAATATCACTGTGGTACTCACGCTTGATGTTCCTCTCGCGGCGGATAGGTAGGAGGTTAAACTTCTGCCCTGGGTAATGCAGAGTTAGAGTTCAGGAGTGGTATTTAGACGCAGCCCATGGCATGTTGGTAGAGATACGACCCGCCGATCTGCACAGGCTGGTAAAGAGCTGCGTACAGGATATCCATGCGTTAACTCAAGGACAAGCGCGTGAGCAATTAGGCTTTGCCTCAAACGTTCATGTTTCTTTTTGCATTAATGGTCATAATAGACAGTGAGCAAATGCATGTAATTATGTGTTGTTAGTGACAGTGCAAAAAATAAATTATAATTATACTTATATTCTCAATTCTAAATTCCTCCCAAGAAATGTTTTACGCAATAAAAAAAATTTTCAGTAAAATATGTGATTCAAATGGCATGACATTTGATTCATTTTATTTGTGTATTCTTGAAATTGGTTCGGACACATTTTGGAAGTTACAGCGAAACTTCTGATTTCTATTAATGAAGAATGAGAATGCTACAAGTCAATCATATAAAAGATGAAAAGGAAGACAAACGATTACAATTTCTTTTCGTGATGATTTTTCAAAGCAGTTAGAGAGCAAGTTTATGAACCATAGATCCATACTTACTAATCTTTGTAAAGTCACTCATTCCATCAATATCTATTTAAAATAATTTCGAATTTGGTATATGAATTTGATCCTAGATAGCAACTAACTTGTGTAGTTCCCCTCCTAGAATAGGGAAATGTAAAAATGCTTTACCTCTTTCTTATAATATATATATATATTACTATAATATTATTATAATATAATATAATATAATATATACTATATATATTATATAATATATATAATATATATATATTATATATATATATATATTATAGATATATATATATAGATATATATAAGTTTATATTATAATATATATATATATATACTATCATATATATATATAATATATATATATATAAGTATATATATATTATATATAGTTATATATATATATATATATATATATATATATAGTATTAATTACTATAGTATATAATATAATATATAATATATATTATATAGACGTTTATTAATATATATATATATATTATAGTTATTTATAATTATATATTATATAATATATATATATAATATACTATTATTATATATACGTTATATATATATATATATATATTATATATATATATATATATATTATATTATATATATATATGTATATATATATATATATAGTTCTCTGATAAAGGGGGGCCATGGACCCTAGAAAAATTCCCTAGTTACGCCCATGAATATAATAAAAAAGAATGGTTGTTAGTAACACCTTTATTTTGACATCATTTACACATTAAAAAAGATTTTGTAGGAAACAAAATTTTTAAAAAATTAAATAAATTTACTTTCTTCCTAACATTTAAAATAATTCGTTTTTGAACTATAAACTACCTGTACATATGTAATATTTTATAGAAAAAAAAAAGTTATGAGTCCTTAGATCCAATTTCTTTTATTTTTAAATCCATAAATAAGCGCTTAGCACTCATTTGAGTGGGAGGCAAAGCTGTAGCTGTGTAAGTAGCATCTTCTAAAAATTTTGGATTTTAAGGGATTGATGTCGTAGTCTTTAAATTTGATTTTCAGTCGATCTAATGTATTATGGAATTCTACTTTATATTTTTCTAAAGGATTTTTTGGTTGAAGGTCTTTTAATGGCTGATCTTCTTTTTCTATCGGTTTTTTGCAAGCTTCAATTAGTCCTACTCTCTATCAAATTTGGCTTCTTCATCTTCATCTGAGAAGATACTACAAGAAAAAATTCCTGAATCTGGTGAACTGCCTGACTCTGACCCAGATTCCTGTTCGATAGTGCTATTCATTTTAAGTCCTAGCTCACAAAGAGCATTTCTAACTTTTAATATCAGACCTTCAGTTCTGAGATTGATTCTGAACTGTAGATTGACACAGATGGCCGACAGAAATATTTTGTTTCCAGTTATCATTCTTTCCCTTGTTTACATGGAATGTTTCATATCATTTGCTAAAATAGTCTCTTCTTTATTTTCGAAAGCATTAATTAGATTCTTCAATTCTCTCAAAAATTTTCCTGCAGTCAAATCCCCAGCTTGATTTTTCTTTGCCGTAAGCTAAGGATATTTATGATTATCGGAGCTCCACCCCCCAAAAAAAATGCGACTCAAACTCCGGCTCCAACAATGCATGTAAGCAAATGTAAATGTATGTTATCTGATTTAATTCATCATGAATTTAATTAATTTAATCAATATCGAAAAACTGTATGTGAAAATATAAAATAAAACAGGCGACGAAGAAGATATTTAAAAAACTTTAGCGATAACTATCATTAAAAATATTGGAACAAATGAAAACATCAAGCGAATTTGTTGATATTTTCCATTTTTAAAGAATTTATTATCAAAAACCGTTAAATAATGGCACATAGTAAATTTGTACAAATTTGCGTAAGTAGGTTGATAAAACTATTAATATTAAAGCCTAACTTTAAGGTTTGTTTACATCACGTGACTATTCAATATTTCTGCAGTAAAAACTAATGTTTTTAATTTGTCTTTAAAAATTACTGCTCTAGGATTGAAAGTGGGACAATCATGGAACGTTTAGCTTCAATATTTTTCAATAATATTTATTGTGTAACACACCATTAAGAATTAAGAAAATAATGCATGAGAAGGGGCAGAATATTTTAGTTTCTGAACTTCGCTCACTAAAGAGTTTGCTAAGATATATAAATTACTTAGTAACTAGTTTTAATTTGATAATAATGTATAAATAGATTTTGTAATTATATTTTTTTATGAGTTTGTAAATAAAAATAAATATAAAGGATGGTATCTTCAGTAGCTTTGTTTGAAACTCTGTTTTAAAAATATTTCCTCTTCTCGTTGTCTCCAAGAGAGTTTTATTTTTAGTAGTAGTTTTAACAATTATTATTATTATTATTATTATTATTATTATTATTATTATTATTATTATTATTATTATACGCAATATCAGTTTCCTTAATTATAGCAATAATAATAATAATAATAATAATGAATAATAATAATAATAAAAATAAAAAGATTTTAGAGGTTCATTCCAACTGAAATTCTAAATATTTATTTTTTGTACATTATTGAGTTATGGAATAAACAACAATTTCTGACAAAATTAAAAGAACTGGATTTTATAATGTAGAACATCATATATGGATTGCGTAAAATTATTCATCAAAAACATAATGAAAATCACCTTGAGACTGGGTATTTCTGTGGGCACGGTTACTCCGAAATTGCCGCAATTTGAACAGCAATTATTCGACCATATTCGTAATAATCTTCATAAAAGTTTTCAAATAATGAAGATAATGTTGATAGACAGGAAATTGGAAGACTATAATATTCTGCCCTCACTTGGACATATGAGTCTTTGTTCGACAATGGTACCGGGTTTTGACACAATTGACATATAATTAAGCGAAGTGTATCAACACCAATAACCTACCTCTAACAAGACATATCAGAACAACATGTGAGGAACCTTTTATTAATTTGTTGTACCAAAACACCGTTTAAAAGAAAACATATATCTACAACTGATGGAGTGTCCATGGACTCACCACTTGGACTACTTTGGGAACTTCTATATGTTCAATCTGGAAAACAAAATCCCTAGTGAAACAAACAACTTTAACCACCGTATTTACATAAGGTATGTCGACGACATCTTCACTATTTTTAGGAACATAGAATCGCATTATACATCAGTTACATCAATGGAATTCAAGAGTTGCAGCTTAAAATTCACTTAACGCAAACCTTAGATTAATAATATATGTTTTTTAGACGATCAAAATCAACGTTATTCTGATGGCTGCATTATTTTAGGCATACAGTGTAAAAACCCCACTCATATGGCTGTATATGACCATGGATCTCAATTCACCGACTATTTAAAAGAATCTACGTACAAACTCTAATTGACAAGCATGACAAATTTATGTTCAATTTGGAAACTTTGATGAGAAATTGTCTGTAATTAAGTTAAATTTAGTTAAACTCTCATCAGCGACAATATTCAGGTTGAAATTCAATGTAATAAAAAACTACAAAATTATATCATTAACGAGTTTCAAAATAATTAATTAAAAGCCGATAAATTTCTTATTCAAAACTTCTCATGCTATAGACTTCAATAAGGAAGAAGTGCTTCGTAATATTTTAATTCTCACCTCAAAACTAAAGACACCTCAAAATTAAAGTCAGACTATACATATAGTCGAAACAATAACGTCTTCCTCATTTAGCACAAAGAGATGCCATGTTGCCCAGTGCACTCATCACGTTGTGTACAATTTAACTGCTGAGTTAAGACTGTACGTCAGCATATATTGTTATATGACGAATTAGATGGTCTGATAGGGCCATATCAACATGCTACCATGCCAGTAAATCTTTGAAAACATTTCCAACACGAACATAGTCAATCGACTCTAGGATAATATTCTCCGAAACACGTCACATATTTAGGGAATCGGTTGAAACTCAAAAATGTGGAGGCCATACCCATGAAAAACCATAAACCAGATATTAACATAAATTTACTGTATTGATCAGTTAAACTAATATTATATTGATTTACTTATTGTATATATCAATTAAAACACTTATTCGCTTACAAAAAAAACTTTCCTCTGTAGATGTCTCAAGTACAGGGACAAAACGCATCAGGAAATCTGTTTAAATATGTCTTCTACTTCTCGTAAATTATTTTCAAAAATTATTTTAAGAAAACTCAATAATGTGCAAATTAAAATCATGAATCGTTGGAAATGAATCTAAAACTTTTATAAATCAAAGGCTGATGTGTGAATTCCTAATTAAATAATAATATAAAATAATAATAATTATAATAATAATATATATAATAATAATAATAATATAATTTATTATTATATTATTATTATTATTATTATTATTATTATTATTATTATTATTATTATTATTATTATTATTTGTGTAGTTTGCAAAGCAAGATAATGCAAATCGTGTTCTTTTTTTTTCTTTTTTTTCCAATTAAAATTTTTTGGGAAATTATTTGATGTGTTTGATAACTTGATTTATTTTATTTTATTTTATTTTATTTTTATTTCAGGATGACCAATATTTCCCCAAATTCTTGACCAATCAAAAGCTTCTCGATTTACAATTTTCTGATTCTAACTTTAGACGATATATTTTGGTACAAATGCTGATTTTGTCCCAGTATTTAACTTCAACCACAAAATTTAAACAGTGAGTGAATTTTCCATGTATTACTATAGTTCTTGAATTTACAATTATACTTTAACAGTTTTTTGGTAAGGAGTATTTTCTTTAAGTTTGCAGGTATGACTAAATTTGTAGAATTTTTGTCTCATTACGGTCTCATTTTTAATCAATATTTTTAATATTTTCAAAACTCAAATCTAGATTCTTCTTTATTATAATAAAAGCCTATGATTACTTTTGAATTAATATTTAATACTGTTTTCATGGTCAGTTAAAAAAAAAATTCATTATTTTGAATAAATTTTGGAACTCTAAAAATATTTCCTCTCTGTTGTTGTTGCCTCAAAAGAGTTTTTTTTTCTTTAGAAGTAGTAGTGGTAGTTTTAACAATTATTATTATTGAATGATGAAATAAGATATAATTATTATTTTGGTGCTCTATAATTATTTATTTATTTTAAAAAAATTAATTTTCAAATTTTTTTTAACCTCTGAAAATAAGGAAAAATTTTAATATGTACAGGCGTCAAAAGTGATGCCATAAATAAATATATTAGATTCTTAAAATAAAATATTCGAATTAGTACATCTAGTTTTAATAGCATAAATTTTTTCTTGTAATATCTTCTTGTACCAAATAACTAGAAAAGATTTTTTCTTTATCCTGCTTGCTACGATCCTTTATTTTGTTAATTTTTTTCATTTCAGAGACACATTAAGTGAAGATCAGGCTCAGTGGGTGAAGAAAATGCAGGAAAAGTGTTTTTCTCTCCTCGCCGAGACTCCTTCCAATGGAAAGGAATTTGTAGAAATTGTCAAGGCCATTTTAAAGGTTTGCACAATTGATTTTATTTATTTTAAGTACATTCGGCCTCACTGACGTTTCACAGCTCTACGGTTCTTAAATATATATATAATATATATATATATATATATATATATTATTATTACATATATATATTATATTATATATATATATATATATATAATCTCTATATATATATATATAAAGAAAACTTTTCCATATAATATATATATATATAAATTAATATATCTAATATATATATATTTCTTCTTTATCTTCCTTATATTTTCCCAAGAATGGGAGTAAGGTGCGCGACGGGCATCGGAAAAGAAAAGCAGTAGAAGACATGACAAGTCGAAAAGAAGCCCAGCCTTACGTGTTTACAAGTATTAGTATATATATATATATATATATAGCATATGATTATATTATAATATATATATTATTTATATGATATATATAATATATTTATATAAATATATATATATATATATATATTTAACTACTGTCTATTAATTTCCACATAACATATAAGGTAATTATTTTCCTATTCAAATATATTTAAACTAGACAAGCTAGCTATTAACAAAATAAGAAGTGATATTAACAATAGAAACTTTATATGTAAGTGTTAAAGAAGATACATATATTATATATTTTTATATCTAAATATTCATAGGGTTATCACAAAATATATAGACTTCAGCTGTGAGTAGTTTCAGATATGCAATCAATTTGATATTTATCTGAATTCAAATTTATATCTTGGTTTCGGCAAAAATCGTTCAACTGTCTACTTGGATTATTTTTTTACTTAATCACTATATAATGAAATAATAATGAATAATAATAAAAATAATACAATAATAATAAAATAACAATAAAAATTTTATATATACAATTAAAAAGGGATTAAAATGAAATAATATATGAAAAATAATAATATAATATAAATATAATAAATATAATACATATTAAAGATAATAAATAGTCTTATAGAAATAATTTTATTTTAAAAACTACTAAATTTTTTAGTAGCTATAAGTTTATTTTTAAAGAAATTATATATTTTGTCAATTGAAAAAGCAAAGCGTTGTTTATCTGAAAAAGCAAATAAATTAAAGTAGTGTCACTACAGATACCTTCCCTCTCAGAAGACTGGAAACATACGGTTTTAGAGGGTACGCCCAAATCCCCCTCGAAGGTAGACAGGAACTATGCAGAGACGCGAAGCATGAAGATATAATAGAAGGAGAAGGAGAAGAACAGAAGAACAGACACAGAAGAGGAAGCTCAGCACCAAAGTTCCAAAAAACGTTTCTCCAAAACAGGACACGGAGGTAATCGGATGGAGGAAGACGGAAGGCAATGGTGCCGGGAAAACAGAAGAAGAAGTTGGGCGGTAATAGAAGGAATATTTGAAGGAGAACAGGGTGGAACTGCAGTAGCCTGCGTAGAGGAGAAGAGAGCACCAGGAAACATTCTGGAAGGAAGATGGAAACAAATACAAGTGATTGTCAGAATTATAATCCAAAAGTCTGAAGATCATCCAGGTCAAGAATTATAAGCAACCGATATTCAAAAGATCAGAATCGAGAGTAAGAAAGCAGGTTTAATACGTTCAACGGAAACATTTTCAACACGAGTTCCATTTTGAATTGTGAAAAATGAGGTCGGCGACGAAGACAAGATAAGGACCAGTATAAGACGGTTGTAAAGGAAAACGATGAGAGTCATACGAAGAAATACATGAGTTGCAGAATCTAAATTCTTAGGTAAGTAAACAGCAGTAGATTGGCGAGCAGAGAGAGGACGAAAATGAGAAGCAATAAAAGAAGCTTAGGAGAAAGAAGGATAACATTCCTGAATTCCAAATAAGAAGAAGAGGAAAAAATTCACCAGGAAGACGCAAAGGTGAAACCATAAACTAGTTCAGCCACAGAAGATTTCAAAGCTTTCTTACCGAAGACGAAGACCAAAACCAGAGGAAGATTTTCCACCCAATTTGCGAATTAGGGGCGCAGCGCAAAGCAGCCTTTAATTGGCGATGAAGGCACAAGAATTCCCTTGAGGGTGGTAAGTACTGGAATGGATTTTCTAAATTCCAAGTAGAGATAAAAAATCACGCCAAAGGTGAGAACGAAATTGGGGGCCATTGTTTGATGGGAATAGAAGAAGGAAAAAACAACTCTTTCTTTGGTAAAAAGCAGTAGCAATATTTTCCGCAGTGGGAGAAGAAGAGGAATAATTCAGGCCAACGGAGTATATGTTTCACCATAGTCAATAATAGTAAAGCCCACGCGAAGGCGGAAGACGGGCGCAAAGACAAGATGAAGACGACAAAACGACCAAGAGGGTAAAGGAATGAACTAAAAGGAGGTTTAGTATGATCTATGAACTTTGGTTTTTTGACACGCAATACATGAACGAGCCCATAACGAGATGTCTGTATGCATGTTAGGCCAAAAAACAAGAAGATAAAGTTTTGAGACCACGAATGCCAGGATAGAAGCGAATGAAGGGTGAGCAACCTGTTTTCGAAAAGTGGAAGGAACAAAAGGACGAACTCGTGCAGTAGAAATGTCCAAATTGAAAGGAAAGTATTGAGGTAAAGAAAGAGTTTGAAGTTTGATAGAAGTATAAGCAGGAAAAAGATCCTCCCCCATTTGAGCAGCCGACATAGCAGAGTAGTCTAAAGTAGGCAAAGGCGTAACGCATTTACCTGGATACGAGATAAAGCATCAGCGAGTAGAGGTTATCAGACCAAGGCAATGTGACGAAGATCAGTAGTAAATTGGGCAATAAAATCCAGATGACGAAATTCACGAGGAGAATAGTGTAAAGAAACAGAAGTAATAGCAGAAGTGAGTGGTTTATGATCCGTGAGAACCTAATGACGACTCAAGAAATATCTAAGTATTAATTGAAGAATATAAACAGCAATAGCTCAGCGCAAGTCTATAATAGCGAGTGCAGCGGAGGAATTTCTGAGAATCAAAAAAAATACCCGGGCGAGAAGGAAGCCAAGCACTTTGAGTTGCTCTAAGTCGAAAGTTTCACAGGCAAATAATACCTGGGCGTCTACGAATAGGACGAGTTTCAGCAACCTGTGTTTCAGGAAAAACAAGAAGAGTGTTGTTGACAATAGAGTTTTACTCTGTTCAAAAGCTTCACAAGCAGCTAGTCCAATTAACCATTGTCGAGCTGCCCCGACGACCTTGAACAAGCAAAAGTAACTGGAGCTAATATGGCAGCAGCCTTGGGAAGGAAAACGACGATAACATTAACGGAGCCTAGGTAAGCCGAAGATCTTTCTGAATGGTAGGAAGAGGCTAATCACGAATAGCAGAAATACGATCAGCGTAGTGGAGAAAGACAGAAGAAGAATTATTAATGGCAAAAATGAAGAGAAGCAGCACCCAAAATGCATTTCTTGAAATTTAAACAAGACCAGCTTGAGATAAACGAGAGAAAACTACGAAGATGAGAAAGATGCCCTTCCAGAGAACGAGAAGCAACTAATAGATCATCAATGTAAGCATATACAAAGGATAAACCATGTAAAACATGATCTATCAAACGTTGAAAAGTAGCGCTGGCATTACGAAGACCAAATGGCATAAAGTTATAGCATAACATTGCCAAAAGGGAGTTGCAATAACGCAAGTTTTAGGACGATCATAGGATTAACAGGATTTGAAGGAAGGAGATTTTAAGTCCGGAAGAAAAATGGTGCTCATTTAGAGAAGAAGTAAAATCATAAAGGTGAGGAATAGAATAAGTATCAGCAACAGTCTTAGAATTTAGTAACCTGTAGTCCCCAACAAAACGAAAAGAATCTAGCCCTTTTTTAACAAGTGAAGCAGAGAAGGTGGAGACAGTAGAAGGGGAAACATACCGCTTTTTCCAGAACGCATGTCAATTCAACAGCGCGCAATCTTCTAACATTTCTCGGAGAAAGTCTGCGAGCCTTGCAACAGAGGATACACTTTGTCTCAATGTAGTGCATACATGGGAGACACAGGAGAAAGCATTAGAAATAGGTCTGGTTAAGTCAGAAAATGCGAAGCAAAAGAGCGTGAAAAGAAAAGAGGAGGAATCAAGGCGGATAATGTATCTTCATTATTGAAGAAATCAAAAGGAAACAGCATTACAAGAAAGAGAAGTAGTGTATTCAAGTAGACGACTATTGGCCTGTCATAAGAATATTGAAATGACTTAAAAAATCAGCACATGATGTTTTGTGTACATCTGGCCAAGAGAAAAGTCCACGGAAGACGACGCAGTCCCATAGATAAAGTAAGGTTGTTCACATAACAGGCACATGCTAGAACCGCATTAGCAGCCCGTAATGAGAAAAAAGGCGAAGAGAAAACAAAACCATGAATATTCAAATAGAGGCACTACTGCACGAGTCAATAAGCGAAAAATCGTTTAGAAGCACCATCAATTATCGTAAACAGCGAACCTGGAAGAACGAATTAACTTCAGGAATAGAAACAGAAAGAGAATCAAAGAATGACCGAATTGGAAGCCGTACGTAGTAGCATTAACACTTCTCAGCGGCAGTGTCTTTCATAGAGCTTACAAATTTTAAAATCGCCTAGAAAAAGGACGTGCCGCTTGTTTTCATTCATTTAAAAATAGAGCATCGCTTTTTTTTCGCTTGCTCACTCCGTCCTAAAAAAACTATCACCCTGATCACCAAACTTATTTTATAAGTTTTTCTTTGAACTAAACATGTATTTCGTTTTCTACTAAAATATAATGTATGGCAAGATATTTGCTTTTTGCAATAAATTAAATTGACATGGCTGGTTGATTATATTACGGTATAGATATATATCATATATTATATATATTATTATATAAGTATTATATATATAGTATTATAGTATCTATATATATTAATATATATATATATATATATATATATATATATATATACTATATGGGGTGTCACTCACATTGACATCTTACAATGTTTTTTAGATGGTTCCCAAGATTGTGACTTGGAGTATGTTTACCCACGGCCACCTCCTTAGTTGTTTATTCAATTCGCTTGACTTTACTTTGGTAATCTTGCAATCGGTATGATTTAATGTGTGAAGCATGGAATGATCAAAGGAGGAACTTCAACAAATATTAGCATGAATAAACTGTTTTCTACTTTCTTTTGAAGAGCACAGTATTAATCTTCTTTGGCGATTTTTTATTTCAACATTATTTCGATGTGTTAGGAAAGTGTCTACTGTTAACGCTGGGTTTTCTCCTAAAAAGTAATGGCAGATTTTTGGACGTGACAATAAACTTTCTCGAGTGTTTTTTCAATATGCTTCATCTATTTGTTGTACGTTTAAAATTTACAGGAGTGTTTTCTTACATCATTTTTTTTGTATATACAGTGGCAGTTTTGAATCAATAATTAAACAATTTAAAAAAAACTTTTGTAATTTTTTAGTTCTTTTTCGTGTCATGGAAGCTGCAGATGTAATCTGATTCATTAAATCTACCCAGCTATGACTTTTTTTATTCTTCATGGCATCCAGTAGGGTTTTACAGAATTCTTTACCAGCTAGTAAACGCTCTAAGAGCTATGCATAGGAGTGTGCTTAGCAATGTTTAACAGTATTTCTTATCCCTCATTTAAAAGATGCATGATTTTTCCAAAGAATGCTCACATTTTCCTCTTTTTTGAGCTCCTACTGGCATCACCAGTGGGTTGATAATCATTTTTCTGTTAAGTCGAACAGTGCCACTGCAATCGTTGCTCTTGGAAGTCAAATTTTGATAGTTGGGGGATGCCATAAAATTGTTCATTCCTATAGCAATATCTTTACTCGATGAGAGGTTCACAGTAAATGAAGAACAATCTTAGAAGAAACCTTGTCAGGTAGTCGGAAGGCTGGAATACAATGGAATACTGAGTCGTCCTTTCCTGTCTACGGCAATAATTCACACCTTATCCCAGAAGTTTAGGCTCGGCAAGTATAGCAGCTCTCCATACAATTCGGCCCGTTTTAAGGAATATAATCTCTTCCATCGTAAGCCTTCCTTTCCATAGAGGAGAGATTCGTCAATTGATATATTTTGTTTCAGGATGTAATTTGTTCTTTTAAATTTAACTCACAAAGAGTTCAGAATTTTTCCTAAAACTTATACTGTAGGATCATTTGAGCTTTCTTCAGATTAAAATCGTATACTTTGAGATTCTTAAACCTATCTCTAGCAGTTAATTGTTTCCAAACAATAGGAAGTATGCAAAAGAGGATTGTTGATGGTAAAAATCTATATTAGGTTGTCTGTATGATTCTTGAAGAATAATAAGAGCAATAAACACTACTACCGCAGGGTGACGGAACAGTCACATACGAAATTTCGACTTTTCTTCTATTTTTCCTGACCTACGCTTTTCTTCGATTACCTTTTCAGCATATTTGTTTGTCTCTCTTCAATATAGTAATAACTGTCCCTTCAAAGAAAAGATTCAATCATTATAGGACTTTTTGGTTCTTCTAATTGAATTTTGACACCAGAATTAGAAGTAAAAGGATAAGGACTTCTGTCCACAGAGGCGAGAATACGAACACTGGAATCCATTCGTCATCTTCGCTATAGATATCAATGGATAAGAATCATTATATTATCAAGTTGATCATCACTAATCAACTTTCGACTATCGAATTTTCTAGATTCATCACCTCATATTCACTAATGAATTTGTCAAGAAAAATCTCACCTCACGAATGGCCTTTGATAATTGCCTTGCAGTTAAGGGCCTATTATTATTTGGCCATTATCACAAGTAACATTATACCCTCAGCCCTAAAATAAAGCACAATATATATATATCTATATATATATATATAATATATAGATATAATATATATATATATATATATATATATAATATAATATATATATATATAGTATATATATATAAATTATAATATATATATATATTTATTTATTTATGTATATATTACCATACCACAATTCTTAGGAGTAAAGAGAAGGACTATTTTGAGACACACACAGAGTTTTTCCCCATTGCATAATTTTTAAAGTTAGCCGAAGCATGATTTTCTCACAAATTCTTCATTATTTGTTAAGAGACTCAAGAATTAACTTTCCGCTTATTCGTTACATAAATTGAAGAAGAGCTAAAACCGGACAACGCTAAATTTGTGAAAAATTGGCAGAGCCTAATTTTTCGGAACAAATGCGTGAGAAGGGTTAACAGCAAGAACGAGTAAGAATAGTAGGACTTTCAAGAGCGAATCAGATTCGGGAATTGGAGGAATTGACCAGGGAGGAGCGCAACGATCTACGGTCCCACCAAGAGCGCGTACACTTTATGCGATTACGTAGATTTTAAAAGAAAAATTATGTGAAGAAATGCAGTTTACGTGCTCTAAAACACCAAATGATAATGATGAGGTGGATCCAGTTGAAGAGCTTGGTGGCAAAGAGAACGGGAAAGGTAGAAGGAGAACGAGATCTAGTGCGAGAAGATGCAGATTGCTGACACTGAGAACGAGAGATAGAAGACATTTGTTGTTGCAAGGAAATAATTTGAATATTCATATTGTTCAATAAAGTAAGAACATTAGTAAGAGGGTCTTAAGAGAAATTCTGGAAATGATGGAAGGAGGGCGAGCTACAAGAGAAGGAGCCAGAGTCGAGGATAAAGATAGGCAGCGGAAGACGAGATATTAGAGGAAGAGAAGAAGAGTTAGTAGTAATTGGAAGGAAAAGTAATAGAAGAAGAAGAAGAAGGCATAATGGCAGAGAAACCATAGGGGTAAAAGATGGATAAGGCTTATCACGGAGAAGAAAAGCATTGTTAGCACGATAATAGATATGCGCGTGGGCGTTCGGCTAAATGTATTTCAGGAGGAGCAAAAGGCAATACACCATTGAGAGAGCAGGAAAGTAACATAACAAAAGAGGGAGACGGTCCAGGAAAAGAGAGTGGGAAGAAGAGTTGGTTTACTGAATCAGAGGGGACGAGAAATAGAGAAGCATACGTGGTAGAAGCTGTGAAGCGAAGGAAGCGATCACCCAACACTTCAATGTTTTTAACAATTCATGAAACCGGGTAGCATCAGAAAGGAGAAAGATGGCGACGGCAGATAGATTCACAAAGAGTAGAACAATAGAGAGAGAGAGATGGAGCGATTGAAGGTAAAAGTTAGGGATCGTGATTCTGGAACTTATCATAGGGAATGGAGAGGCAGAAAAAGGCATTAGGTTTCTTTCTCGGAATTCTGTAAGGACAAATACGAAGCACGAGAAATAATAATTGTTCGAATAGTAACATCATATCATCCTGCCTAAATTTGTGATGGAGGTCAGGCGAGGAACACGCGAAATAGGCCAGGTTAGTCGCGGCAAGTTGCAGAAAAAGGGGGCGGTGGGAGTACTCTGTTGTCGTACTTGTGTGTTGGTTTGTAGGACATCAGTTTTGTTGGAGTACAGGCGATTGTTGTAACAGAAGTGTTGGTGAGATCCATAACAGGCGGAGGATGAGAAAAATTTTGAGATGAAGAAAGGAAAGGAAATATAGTCACGGAGAAGAAGAAGAATAGTAGATCCTGATAAATATTCAGAGGTTAGGAGTAAGAATAGTAATAAGGAAGTAATTACAAATAGGTAAGTGAGCGAGAAGTGTAGTAAAGTAGTGGTAGGTAGTAGTGTAAAGTAGTAGTAGTAGGAGACATTTAATAATAGAAATATAAATTATTGTTAAAATTCCAGAAGCATCAACTGGCGTACCCAAGTACAAAATATAATCCATAGATAAGAGAACACATGATAATGATGGACAAATTACATCTATAATACAAAGATGTGAGATACAAAATTAATGGATATGATCAACTATCTCGGATCAACTCAGTTATGACTCACTGTCCTATTATATTCACAATCAAACTGTAATAAAGGGTTAATTATTTTCTACTTGAAATTCTTAAACAGAACAGTAGCTATTAAATAAATAAGAAGTAGATATCACATAGAAACTTGTATATGTTAAAGTGTTAAAGAAACATATAATTAATAATTTTATATATCTAATATTATCAGGTTTATATCCATGACTTCCAGACTGTTGACTTTCTTGGTCTCACATGTAAGGGTGGTGAATAAGTTTCTGTCTGATTCCAATTTTTCTAAGCAAGAAATAATAAGAACAAGTGGCAACTGTGAAAAATTACCCAACAGTTAATACTATAAAATAAAATACTAATAGAATAATAATAAAATAATAACAATAATAATAAATAACAATAAACATTTTAATAATAATACATTACAAAACTATATAGACGAATAAGTAAATTAAGTAATATAAAAATAATAATATATAACATAATAATAATAAAAATTAATTTATAAAATTACATTTTTGGGTAAAAAGAAATAATTTATTTTAAAATGAGCCAATTAGTAGGATTTGCGTTTACTTTTTTAAGAATTTTTTTTAATATTTTTTCAATTGAAGAATATATTGAAAGAACAAATAATTAAAAAAAAAACGATACATGATCATTATATATTTATATATAATATATATATATATATATAGTAGTAATATAATATTTAATATATATATATATATGATATCTCTCCATTATATGAATGACCATTAACATATATACACCACTGAATAAAAGAAAAACTTAAATAAATGAAAATTTTCCGATAAGAAGAAAGATTTTTATGAAATAGAGTATATGTTATTTATTGGTCTTAAGGGAAACATACACCAGTCAAAATATAATGTGAAATGTCCAATTTCATTGAAGAATATATTTATAGTTAATCTAATCATTTTTCTAACTTTTTAAATTAATTAATTTTATTTATTTATTTTTTGGTATTAGTTTAACTAATTTATTTATCAAATTATTGTTAAAATCTGAAATAAAACTTTCCCTTGAAATGTCGAGTAGAATAGAAGGGAAAAGCTTGGTACTTTATAGAAATCAATTGTAAAGTATTTTACTACCCAAAACTTTAAATTCTTTTAAATTTAGTAGAAAAAATAATACCTTCAAAAAGCATCAAATAGATAATAATATATGAAAAAAATTAATAATAATGATAAATTATAATAATAATATAATAATAATAATAATATAATAATATTAATATAATATGGTAACAATTACTTCCTAATTTTCATGTGGGAAGACGAAAAACAGCTTTAAAAATAATCTATTATCAAAAATTCAAATGATACAAAAAGTCTATATTTTTTCTTTGAACTAAAAAAAAAAAAAAACTGATAATTAATAACAAAAAAAATCACTCTTAATTAGAATTATAATAAAGAAGCACAACCAAAAAAACTCACTGCACCATCATGTAAGATCCTTGTTAGTGAATTCTGAAGAACATAAAAAAAACAGGAAAAAGTAAAATATGAGACACGAAAAACACCACATCCCTCCTCCCTAAGTTTGTCTCATAATTTGGAACGCAACCAATTCATCACTGGTCGTTCTTACATTTCAATATCCTTCTCTTGCCAATGTTGTTGAATATAATCTTAAGAACTGGCAAAAAAAAAATCCCTCCTTAGAAACTATAGGAACCGCAAAAAAATGGCAACTGCGGTTGTTAAAAAATTTAAACCTTTGCTCACACGAAATATTATTATATTATTATTATAATAATTATTTATATATTATATAATATATATTATTATTATTTATATATTATTATATATATATATATAATTATTATTATATATATATATATAATATAATATATATATATATATTAAATAAGAAGAAAGAATTTCTGCAATCACAACAATACATTAAACCAACTCTAAACATGGTTTAAACACGTTTCTATTGTATGTTGGCGGGACAGTCGGCATTATAAGGCTTTGGACGTCGGTACTCGTACGTAAGACTAGGCAGTTGCCACATTGTTAAAGCATGTATGTGTATTAGGAAGGCCTAAATTTTTAAGCTTGTGAGAATTTTAAATCTGAGGTTTTTTGTAAATTAGTTGAAATGGTAAGTTCTGTCAATATTCAAGCATGATTTAATTACAGACGTTTCAAAAAGCAGGGAGTAAATCACTATTGGATTATTCCGAATTTTTTTTTAATTAAATCGATATAAATGCAGTGTGTAGTATCCATAACGTAAAATATCTAGAATGAGGAACGTGTACCTACGCAACGTTCTGGACGACCGGAATGCCATTCATTTTCAAAAATGGGGAATAAGGAACGGAACAGCTAGTGTTTTGTTTTTTTTTTTTAAAGAGGAACTATGAACGAGAACGACCATCATTTTTGTGGAATGATGCCCCATCTCTGTCTATGTATACTCTCTACTGATATATATATATATTATATATATATATA
>JABUQX010113166.1:0-55000 GCA_015478945.1 Trachelipus rathkii
CTTATATAATATGATATATACTAGTACTACTAATATTATATATGATTAGCGTATTATATTAATATATATAGTATATATACTATAAATATTATATATAATATATATATTATGTATAGCTTTTGATATGTTATATAGTAGCTACTATATATACTTATATACTAATAGTATATCTATATTCCTATCTACTGCCATATGTATATACTGATACTTTACTATTTATATATCTACTAATAATACACTTAAAAATAACCTAAGCATATATAGATCTCCCTCGAATACGCTCACTCATATTATAATAAAATAACTAATTCCCTAACCAGTTTTCATACATTATTACACTACTAATATCACATTTTAACCTCAAAGTATAGTACAGAATATAACGAATCGATATAGCTTCTCGCTCCAGTCCGTGCAGGAATCTAACAACCTTACTCCTCTAACAACTTATCTAGATCTTTATTCCTCATACAATTACCTAATATATCCATAGTTCATATAATCTCAACAATAAATAGTTCTATACTCCATTCGATATCTAATTACGTCGCCCTACCTACTATAATCAATATATTATTATTAATTAATGTAAGTATGACAGGTCTGGCGTTATAAAGTTAGTAGCCAGTAAATCTGATATATATGATTGAGCTAAGTGAATAGTTATAATGGCTCATAATCAGTTAATAAGTTTTAGATAATGCGTTAGATCATACAGTCAGTTTAGTATAGTGTTTAAGCTTAAATCAAGGAGTTTAAGTGATTCAGTTCATACTATCATAATAAATTCATCGTGCTAATAATATTTGTAATCAATTTTCAAAGCACTTGATTTTTGACTCGATAAACCACCGAGTTTAAAAATAAAATGCTATAGGTGAAGTGTAGGACTTCAGAATACTCGTTAGTATTACTACTGCGACTCACAGCTAACTAGATACTGTTGAAAACCTGTACCGCTTCAAAGGTTAGTAATCGCGTGTGATTCTCCCTAATACAGTACAGCTTGCGCAATAACTCTCTTACTAACGTCCTATTCAGGTTATGTGTATGATTAGTAAAAAACCTGATAGTTATTACATAACCCTAAGGACTATATACCCGCCGTAAACGACGTTAACGCACGTAATAAAGACAAGTATCGCACAGAAGGGTGGATATATAAGGTGAGGTAGTCTTCCTAAACAGCTATGCGTATGGTTACTATTTAAGGACTTACTGTGTAATTGTAAATCTACAATTAAAAACAAGTATTATAAATAAATAAAGTGAACTTTAGAAAATTTTTAGGGTGGATAGAAGTTGCACTTTGGCCAGTCATCATAAGTGTTAAAGAGTCCTTGGTTGATTATTAACGACGACTACTTTAGTATTATTTTATCTAACTTTTTTAACTTTCATTCAATAATGTAACATAAATAATATATATCTAATATTTTAAATAAAATTAAAATTGACCTTGAATCCAACACCTTAGATCCCATACTAGTCACTTCCATCCATTAATAGATTATCAATATAAAAACATTCTAGAGCTGTATAGGATGATAGTATCGATCTCTGAGGGTTTGATAACTAATTTAACGCTTTTTAGCGATGATAAACAAGGTCCTAAACTTTTAGGATTATAGAAAACATTTTATAAAAGCATATTGTGGACGTTTAAAAAACAAAAAATAATATTCTTAAAATACTTATTAACTAGTAAATACTAATCAGTAAATTAGTACTCACTAATTTACATATCATACTAATACTAATATATATCACTTATAAGACATTCTAACTGAGCCTATATAGAAAATTTATATTGAATTTCTTCAGGCAGATATATATATTTTTAAGAGTAAAACTGGTTATTTAACGTATATACCCTACACTAACAAGATTGACCGTAGTACACAGATAACTATGATATGAGAATAGATGTATAATAAGTAGACATATTTATCAAATTTGATAATTCAGAGTATTATAAATCCCCAGACGGAGACTCACAACACGACCGCAATAGCAATGGCACCCTAAGTTATAGTATATGCGAAGATTGACCCACCACAGAAAAAAGCCCGGCCCCGAAATTTAATCTAACTCCATTGGGCCCGCCCCAATCGGATCGCCCACATCCGTATTCTGAATGCGTGCTTACTGCATACATATTTTTGCGCCCCCCTCAGGGATAATGGCGTTGCGCCCGGTGCCCCGACTGTCGAGCTCATTGCAGCATAACTGACCGACAAGGTCGGCAGGGCGCGCGGCTTTCGGTTGGCCGCCGGCGGGTGAAACCGAGCCGGCTTCGCACGGAGGCCTCGCGTCAGCCGACTCAGTGAAAGGGTAGCCGTTGTATGAAAAGTACCCAGCGTAACGTTCAGTGAAGGAAGGAGCTCATAGACTGAATGACAGCGAATAGTTGTGCGACACACCCAGTCGACCGAGGGGTCAACGCCACAAAGGGATTCGACAGGGCTTATCGCCTACGGAACACTCTGATAAACAGCTAATATGAGGGCGTAAACACACTCCCTATGAACCGTAGTAGCTTTCGAGGACTATTTTTGAGACCTAAAAAGCGGCTGATTATTGGTAGGGCCGGAACCATGGGTTGAGGGTGAAATATAAACGTCGCAATCTTTCACGTGAATTGGGCCGAAGTTAAAGCTAGCCAAGGTTTGCTGCTCATCTTCTTTCCGTCACACCATCACGTACAACTTTCACCTTTGTACGGGTCTGATTATTAGGAAAGAGCATAAAGCTGGGACCTCACCTGGATCAGCCCCAGCGTGTTAAACGTACGACTCAGGATAATAAGACTACCATGGAAGAGACGTCTACCTCCCATCACAAGGGATCCCTACCGAAAAATCCAGTCCCTGGGATAAAGGACGCGTCAGACAGGGCGAAACCCCGCCCAAGTCCGATTAAAACAAAGTCTTCCTCGCAGATTAATAATCCAGAAAGGGGCTATCTAACCAAATTAAACTACTAAAGAAACAAACGGGAATCGTCTATGTCGTGTGGTAAAAAACGCTCGATACTAAAAGGACATATATTTAATGAGACCACTACTGTCCTACGTTAATAACTAACCACTTTCAAACAGATCTACAACCGTACATTGGCGACCCACTGTTACGTCTAACATCATGGTCTACCCCCCGTCACTCATTGACCACCAGATTCAATCGTCAGTTGCCCCCGACACGAACAATACCCCAGAAGTGTCGCCCACGATGTACGTGCCCCACAATATCACTCTCAGTATAAGACGCTGGGTATGCTTTCATCTCGTCCCTCTTCATACTCCTTCTCTCTCTTCTCGTTTCTTCTTTCGAAAAAAAAATCGCTTAATCCTTCTTAATTTTTCCTTTTTTCTCATCCTTACATCTATATCAACACTATTCACTTACAGTGAACGAAAGGCAATTTCCAATTCTTTCCTCTCTCCTTCTTCTCTATCTTTTTTTTCATTCTCTATCTCAATTACCTCTCTTTTTATGCGTTAATCTTAAATGATGTTTTAACTATACTCTCCTTACCTCTCAAGTAGCTCTCTAATAACCCCTTTCTCTAGCTAAATTATTGCTCTACTCTCTCTCTCTCTATTAATCATTCTCTCATTTTTCATTACTGCTTCTATATATTACTATCTATCTTTATCTCTATTCTCTCTCTTCTATATACACTTATCCTCCTCCTCTTCTTCTCCTCTTCCCTTATCTCTCTCTCCTCCCCTCTCTCCTCTCCTTCTCTCTCTCCTCCTTCTCTCTCTCTCTCTCTCTCTCCTCTACTTTCTTTCCTCTTCTCTCTCATTTTCAAAAGTAATATATATAATATGATACTAATTATATTAATATATATAATATATATAATATTAATATATATATATATATATAATATATATTTACATATATATTATATTTTAATAAATACTTATATAATAATATCTAGTTTATATATAATATATATAGATTATATATAAAATAATATATATTATATAATAAATATACATTTATATTTTATATATATACTATACTATAATAATTCTTAATATATATATACTTTATATAATGTAATATTTAAGATTTATTAATATAAAAGTATTTGAATATAGATCTAATATTTTTATATATTTTTAATTCGAATAATAGTAACATCAAGCATATTAACGACCTCATCTAATAAATATAATTAAAAGTGAACACCAGTCATTAATACGCATCATATCATATTCTATACATTAAATATAAGTTACAGTATATAATAATAGAAATACTGATCTATGAAAAAATTACTAAAAAGAAGTATCTCTAGACTGAATCTAGAATGCTTCTATGTGTGCTATAGATAGTAGCAGTCTATAGAATACATTATCGGCTATCTTGATCCATATGAATGCAAACTATTATATCTGATGAATATATGAAGTAGTGATAATACGTCTGAAAATGCATATAGTCTCAACTTTAAAAAACAAATATGTTTTGAGTTTAAAAATAAAGATATGAATGAATTACTCATCTATTACTTAGTGTTCATTACTCTAAATATAGAGTCGATACTGGGTATATGAAAAACATTACTATTAAAACTAAATTGAAATGTCTTACACAGAACTTCGTAACTATCAGAAAAACATACTAATACAAGAGATATGTATTCAAGAAAGTGTTGCAACCCAGCTTAGATGTTTAGTCTTATCTCAGAATGTTAAATTAAAATGCCCATACAGAATAAACGAAGTCTAAAGATGCTTTTGTATCGTTATTATAATACATGAGATCGTGAGTTAGAGTAATAAAGTAGAAATTATTATAATGACCTTTATAAATTACAAGCATACTTCAAAGTTATTAAATAATCTAATATCTCACAGTGAAATATTTACTGTTACTGGCGTCTTACAAGATCGTATCAGAACGAGAACATATTCAGAATTATCATATGAGATTAAAAATCTTCTTGCAGCGTCTAAGGAAGTTCAGAAGGAAGTAAAAATGTTCAGACATAATAGGAAAAATTTCACAAATAATCATTCCAAGCAAAAAAACATCTGCCTCATCAATCCCATATTTCGATACATCTATTTGGATCCATATCTCCACCTTCAGATCGTATTACTAACAATGATTGCTTATTAAAATATAGAGACTAAAGATAACTCATAAATCCTGACAACTCTTAAATATAAAACCATTTCTGACTATAGTAATTATTAAGAAATCTATACCTTTCCACTAGCGTTTAGGTAGTTTTTTTTGTGATTGTTATAAGCTATATTTTATTATATCTTGTACTACACAGATAATATAAGGTTCAGAGAGACAAGAATCTATCGATTGAGTTATCTTTATACTTATCGTGCTATGTGAATTATAAATATGATTAAGTTTAGTATAAGAGTTTTTTTTAAAATTAACCATTACTAAATTTTATATTTATTTTATAAAAAACAAATTCTATTAAATGAAAATATTAGTATTATGAGTATTAAAATTAAACAAAGTCTTGTCGAGAATTACTTTTAATTACTGAATTCTTGACCCGATAGTAACATCTAATATATACAATAATCTAAGAAATAGACTTTATCATATTAGTTCTTGTCTCTTCTTCACTAAAGCTTCTATTTCGTCTCATTCTACCTCCAAACTAGGACTCGTTATAGCTCGATTAAATTATTTAGCTTTTCTATAGATACAGTCGTCTGTAGCTATTATGTTAATCTACATTCCAAATTTACTTATTAAAAAATTTTTCTTGCTAAAAATTACTCAGGTAGTTACCAATACTTTAGATGATAACTATCTCCTCAAGCCTCATCATACGCAGAAACGGTCAATGGAGGTAGGATCTGTAACACTCTCACCTTCCACAAGAAATATTAATTGATAGAATTTAATCTGATAGTACATTTTAGTGTTATGCTGTAGCGATTTATATGACACCCTAATACATCTTAAACTAAAGTATTTAAGTTTATTTTTATTTTAGCTGCAATCTCAACCATTTGCTTTTGTATAATTAATTACAATTTACTTTCATATTGATTGTAAAGCAAGTAACTTTATATAGATTTATTTATATAATGTGTTTATCGGACAGACTCCCTGACTTTTTTTTCTTTTTATAATCATACTCCTCTTTTCCAACTTTTTAAAAGTGTTTGAATCTATCTCTGGCTTAAAATTTCAAGCTCTCAAATCTTTTTCAATTGACTACAACTTTAGCTCTAGCTCCATCAAAATTTGAGATCAATTGTTAAATATTATTCAAAGATCCATAATCATAGAACGAATAACACACACTTCCAAATTTGGACTAGTAAAGACTATACCTAAATACAAACAGAAATGATTTTCGTGAACTTCTTAAATATTTATAGAATATGTTATATATTTTTATCAACACACCAATCATAAATATATTTGGAAAAAATGGAGTAAGAAAATACTTAGTTACTATAACAATCCATCAATAAGGCTAAGCAGCAATAAACTTGCTATAACCCCGTCAATAATCTTCGAGATATTATACGCCACCACAGGACTCTTGGAGGGCAAATTTGAAAAGGATGAAGTCTATTATCATTATACAACGATTTTGTTTTCTCCGAGATAGACCTATTCGCTAATTGCAAAGAAAGTGTTTCTTAATCCAAAAACCTATAGGTTCACCAAATGAAGAAAGTCCTGAAAAGTGATAGATTCTCTTATCATATAAGCATCCCCCTATCGACCACGAGCACTTATAGCGCGAATTAGCTGGATCATGTTCTCCCTGTACTACTACGTTACGTACCTTACTTCACACCGGAGTTCATCTAGTCCTTTATCTAGTGCGTAGAGTCATGCGATCAAATTCACTAAGGGTTACAATTTAAATATCTACAGACCTATTTCCCCACTGACCGAGAGTTAAGACTCTCTAGATTACTTGGACTATTTATGATAAGAACAGACACCGTCCTACTTTTCTATTAAGACTTCAAAGGGCGAGAATTCCCATCAATTAAGCTCTAGACCTGATGTGTGAGGAGATCTAGTCGCGAGTTCTCTCTAAAGATCTAACAGTACTACACAATAGCTCAATGTACCATCACTTCTTGTTCCTAGCAAGCTGACTAAATTTATACTTCCTTCCGCATTATTTCTAGAATAAATGACCACTTCTCATATATCGTACTTATCACTAGCTCTTTCGCTTAGATGGCGCGTACAGCACTTAGAGATTCCGCAAACTAATATTTGTATATTTCGACCCAGCATCTCCAGTTAAGTTAGACATTAAATCACCTTGTCTTCGTCAATTGTAACCCATAGTATGTGTCTCTATTATGTCCATGGAAGCATCCCGGTCGAGCGTGTTAAATCCGATAAGATGGTATATATATACCTAGTCAAATCTTTGCACAATCTTGTGGCAAATGTCGAGTGAAAGCTGTAACGGTATGATATTTATCTAGGTTACTTTATTGAGAGCTCTTCTACTCATGCCAACCACAGCTTCATACGAGTAATTACATTAATCGTGAACGTCTAAGAATGCAAACAAGTGCCTATATAGCGAGATAACGGCTACCGTATATTTTCTGTTTAGGCAGAATTATAAACAAATCTTTTACCTGCCATCGCGAAATTATAATACTAAAATCGACCTAATCTAGAGCTCACAACTCTCTAATGTAGAAAATCTAAGAGTAGAAGGTAAAAAGTTTCGATGACAAACGCATCGCATTATGCGAAAAATCTCAATTAGTTATATCATCATATCAAACCATACTTTCCCATAGCGTCTGACACGAGGAATAGTCTTCCAGCAAGAATAATCAGTTCCTTGCGAGTTGGTACTCTGAATCTCCGCGCCGTCTCGCTCCTAGACACAGTACTATGCACTCTCTGAATGTTAAACAGTCAATAGATACAAATATCTTGGAAGCCCTACATGATATAATAATTTATGATAAATGACATGTCAGGCTACTATAAAACGGTGTCACAAATACCACCAGCCTAATACGATATTTATTAGGGACAAAATAACCTAACAGAGAGCGCCAGAGATAGAGTTATAATGAGTGAGAGTTAGAAAGCAATTTAGTTATTGCGCGTCTATAGGCCAGAGCCTAATATAGTATTAACGTATGACCTAAACCATTCATTTCCCACCGATACAACACAAAATGCGTAGCGGATGCGCCAATTTCACTCCATTACGAACGTACCAAAACATTGAGTCTCTAAAAAAATATTCCTCCTCTCGTTCTTCCGTACCACACTAGCCTGCATATAGCAAAAAACGAGCTAGGACAACAAGCCGTATATCACTGGAAATCCGAGAAAATTAATTGTATCTATTATATTAATTTATGAGAGGATTAATATAGATCTTCACACTGTCATTTATTTACAAAACTGCTTTATTGAGCGAACGAGCTGCACCCTATAACGGAACAGCCTCGACCCCAGCAAAGCCTTGGAGCCAAATATATTGTGAACTTTCAACCCTGTCACAAGCGCCCGCTGTGCTATGTAATTAGTATGCTCATTAAAACCCTCTCTGATACATATCCCACCATACCCACGATGCTTCACACCTATCTGTATGCGGTCTATTCCCGCTCCTAGATGCATAACTTGAGATATCTGGCAGGATAGCGAGGCTTCTGATTTACCTACACCTTTATGCGTCAGAGGACGACATCTTACCTATATCACAACACAATACATCTGAGGTAGAATAATTTGAATATCCACCAGACACCGGAGATAGAGCCTGAACTTTGGAACGGTATCAAGATGCTATGCGTCGTTTAAGTGCCCTCCGACAAAGAACAAGATCATAAACTATGCTAGTGCCACATGAACATCACAGAACGTATTAGCACTCCACGATCATATATTTAAACTAGTAGTGAATATATATTAATAAGTATCTCTTTCTATAAAAATATAGAAATATGTCTAGTCCAATATACAAGGATCGAATTCTTTCTGCATGATATCTGAACTATGAGCCGTCTGGACGTCTAACGAAGTACGTTGATCTCAAAATTAAATGATACACGTACTTATATCTAAGTTGCATGTTAATTGCACCATTTCATTCATTTATGAAACAACAGAGCGCTCCAAACTGGAGACTCAAATGCAAGGGCATCAAAACTATACTCTGATTATATAGTTATGGGCAATGAATATATTGGAACAAGTGCTCTCCAACACACTCACGAGATGATTCGCCTTGCCATCGCCGACTACTGGTTATACATGCAAGCAAACAAAATGCGAGAAGAATACTGTTATCTACATACAACACCGAGATTAAGGTTTTCGATCTTGAAAAAAAGCCTAGGACATGATTACCTGAGTTTAAGAGATTCTCTGGCTTTTTGGCCCTTTAAGTTTTCTGCCCTAGCATTTGAACGAATGGTATGGATGAAAACATGTACTCTTAACATCGTCTCTCAAATAGAACGAATATACCGTTCTGTGCAGATAGTTCGTTTCGAAGGCAGAAATTCTTGTGATTCTCGACTGTCTACGTGCTACTAGGATTAGAGTTCAGAACGTAAGAGCGGCATACGCACCCTGGAAGCGAGAGTCATGTCGCGGAATATTCTTGCAACACGATTCTCTCCGACGATATTTGCTTAACTTTCGGTGACTTCCCTAAGCGTTCTGTAATGACAGAAGTTATGGCAGGGAATGACTGAGAAGTTGCAGATCGAATAATGGTTCAAACTTCTTGTATACCTAGAAACTATGAAATCAACCAGACAGAGTTCTCTACTTAACATTTGTGGTATGCGACTTTAATGCTAAAAAACACAGGACAATAACTCCAAACAGGAAGGTTCTTCCCTTGCAGGAATGCGATATTTTCCTCATTGACCAAGAGACAAAATAAATCCCCCTTCCCGTGGCTAATAGATAACATTGTACTCACCCACGTAGAACCAATAAGCACCTTATTGTCGGCATCGCGAGAAAGTATCAGTGAGAATATACCTTAGAATTGATCCTCAGCGAATATTCACAAATTGGACTCAGACATAGATTTTAATCAGAGTAGCTTGCCTCACAACAGACCTCCTTTACAGAAAGAGAATTAACGTTACCTTCCAATGCGCTTCAAGTCCTCACACACTGATTGAGTTTTTAGAAACTTCCGAGGATCAGTTTAATTCCTCCACACCAAATTACGTTCACACTTCCCAAGAGTATTTTGTCTTCATTATAAGTATAAGTCATACCTCATAAATGCTTAGAAAAGTCATGAGGGGTAGAAAAAGTTCCAGAAAGATCCCATGCGACGGCGAAGTAGACTCGAAAGACAAGAAAAACACTTTTTGGATTAATAGGCTATTAGCGTAGGGATCGAACAACCTTATTGACCCGACGGAGCTGTACTCGTCAAAGAGAGTGAATCTGTGATATTTTACAAGGTTTTCGAAGGCTGCATAAAATTGAGACATTATTGGTGATTCTCTTATTTTCCAGGTGTTAGTTTTAAACAATGTAAAAAATTGTTTTTAAAGATGGCAATTCATTCACATCCACAACTATAACATCTCAATTTTTGTTCGTCAGGTTCGAGCAGTTTAGTAAAGAATGTCTTGTGTCGTCATTTGTCGGGGAGGACCATCTTTGAAAGTAGGGGGAGGGGGAGGGGGAGTTATGAATTTTATATTTATATTCCTGATGGTGCCCAGAACGGAGACGGGACAGCATTACTTTGGTTTGACAATTCAAAGTTTGTTCTGTGGGCCATATTTCTGGTGTACGTCCTTGGGTTAATTAAGTATAGATGTGTTTAATAATGGGAATGTCCAGAGATAGGGTGGGGGAGGAGAAGTGTGTTGTATATATCAGAATATTATATATAGTTGGTGTGATTTTATTCCTCCTTGGTGAAGGGAGTTGCTATAATGTTTGGAGAAGGTGGTAGTGGTCTGGTAAAAGTGATTTACTGCAAAATTGGCAACCTATCATGTCTAGATGAGTTTTTACACGAAGGATTTTTGTTTCGGTTAATAAGTGGTGGATAGCTGTGGAAGAAAGGCAGTCTGTTATTCTTTTGAGAACTTTGTTCTGTACGGTCTCAGGTTTTGTATATTGGTCTGTGATAATACGAATGCTCAGGCTGGCGATGCATAGTTTAAGAAGGAACGGAGGGATTGTCTGTATATTATTATATGTATCTCTTTGTGTTGGCCCAAATTTGTTCCAGTTAGTATTTTCAACGCGCTCAATTTATGTATGATTCTAGAGGTGATATTGTTTATTTGGGGGTGAATGTCAAGTGTGTGTGTTGAAAGTTAAGTCTAGGATGGTGGATGTTTTAATTGGAAGTATATTATTTGAAAAAACTTGTTGGATGGATATTTGATTCTCTTATATCAGGTGTGAGTAATGTGATAGAGGACTTTTGAGGAGAGGAAGTCAATCTGTTTGTTAATAGTCATTGTTCCAATTGGTCTAAACACTGTTGTAGTTCTCTTCTAGCTGTGTTTATAGAGGGATTTTGAGCTGTGATTACTAGATCGTCTGTGGAACTTTTGATTTTTATTGAAAGGGTATAGGAGATATGTTAGGTCATATATGAAGAGATTAAAGATTGTTGGTAATAGGATGGCGCCCCGGGGGACTCCATTATATAATCTATATGCACTGGAGGTGTGACAACCACATAAGACTCTGGCAGTACTATGGATAGGAAATGTGCTGTGATTTTCTTATCATTAATGTTCTTCCTTGTGTGTATAATACTTTTGTCTATATAATTCGATATAGATAGCATGTTTTATTCTCCAAAAAAGACTCCTATATATAAATAATAATAATTATATCCGCTCTCTCATAGTTTAATAAATAAAGCGGATTAAATCGATAATACAATTGATAAATAATAATTATACTATAATAATAATTGGCGATAATATATTAATTAAATTTAATATATATATATTATATAAATAATTCGATAAATATATATATTAAATAATAATTAAATATTTATAAAATATTATAAATTAATATTAATTAATCCATTAAATATTACTATTAATAGGGTAAATAATAATAGAGGGAACTCTCTTATGGAAAGACTAAGGGAATTAGCTACTTCTTATTGAGTGGTTATATAATTACGGGAAAACATAATAACATATCATACTCTTGAATTTGTACTTGTGTATGATAGAGTGCCGGCGAAGGAACTGAATTCTAGTCCGATAAAGCATGGTGCATTTTTTACAGAAATGTGACTAGTATATGCACTGTATAGAGTCTGCTGGTATTTGTTCCTATGTGTACTCAGTTCATACTATGATTGAAGACATGAGTATGGATAGATATATCATTTCGTGTTATTTAAATTTTATGGGAAGGTGGTGATATGGAGGCGCGGTCTATGACAGTGTGTTCAGAAAAGAACCGTCTCAGTGGTTCCCAGGTGTTTGTAGGTAAATAAATGGTTGTTTGGTTGACGTTTTAGTAGGTTCCATATAACTCTCTACAGTGGCTGCTTGTGGACTTATGTACTCGCTTGGACGCGATGAATTTTGGTCACTGTTGTGGGTGAATTTTGAAGAAAGTTTGAGAGTGTTGGTAGAAAGATTTTTTCTTTTGTGTGCGATTGTGTTGCTCATTATTATTATATGAGTGGAGTTTGTAAGTTATATTGAAACTGTTACGCTGTATTTGTGTGTCACGACCTCGAGAAGTCTGTTCGCGCTGTTCTTCGTACAAAGGGAGACAAAGTTCACTTGGCCAAAATTGACATAGACTCTGTGGAAGATCTTGCCTTAGAATATGGAGTAAGATTTTTTTAAGGTTTTTATGCTTGTGAATGGCATGGAATTGGTGGTTCTTTGTACACAGTTATATACAGACGATTGTGAATGGTTGACAAATGAGAGTGTTATATAGTTGTGATTTATGTGGTGTTGAGTGTGTCGTATTAATTTGTCTAATAGTAGCTTATATATAGGAGCTTTATGTATGTGGTACATGGAGTAGATATGCACAGAACTTCTATGGATTACAGCGGAACATTTTATCTCTGTGGTGTGACACGGCCTTTTCTGTGATTATATTATTTTTAAGGATAAGTTTATTAGATTTGTGCCTAGTTTTTATGGTATGTTAAGAGAAGAGTATCGTGAGAGTAAAATTCGAGAAGGATGAAACTCCTATGCTAAAGGATTATTGTGGTGTTGACTAGAAAGGAGTGAGACTGAGAAACATGATGTTTGTATTATTGCAGTTGTTTGTTCTCTCTCGAGTGCCATGGAGCGATGGTATGAGTGGAGGTCGGGAGGTGATAGTGCGGTCTCTCACATTTGTGTTGTGCCTTGCAAAATAGTTAAAATGTGGTAAAGTTCTTAATGATTATTTGTTTAATAAGTGTTATATGTTTGTGTCTCATACGGGGTATGATTGATTCAGTCTGGGTATTATAATGGACTAGAAGAAGAAAGATGAATTTGAGATAAAGTATGGGTGTGATTTGTCATGTGTAATTAATATGTGTCTCTATCGAATAAATATGAGTGAATGGCGCGGGTTGTGTTCGTCAGGGGGGTACTTTTAACGGATTTATGTGGGGGACGTTCAGGATATGTCGGGATGAACTGTGCTCTCTTCCTTACATGCTTGGTATCTAGGGCTACCTAGGTTTTTTTTTTTTTGACAATTTGTTACAGAAAAAATGAAAGATAAAGAAAGATAAATATTAATTACTTATTAGTAGGACATAAGTATTAAAATTAATTAATAAATTTGAATAGTCTATAATATAACATAATAATAATAATAAATAATAATATAATTAATTATAAATAAATTCAATAATTAGTAATAATCTATCATAATAAATAAAAATCTATTATATCAGTAAAAATAAATATTTAGTGCAAATTATAAATGTTTTAAATTTTTACAATTTTTTATTTTTTGGGATATTATTACAGTATAATAATATTTATATATATATATAATATATCGTTAATATATAGTAGAAAGTGGAAATACTATATACAAAAAATAATATAATATAAATAATAATAATATTCATAATAATATAATAATAATAATAAAATAATAATAATTAATAAATATCATGAGCGATTTTAACAGTTTACACTTTAATAATTAGGTTCTACTTATCCATAGAAAATGAAAAATGCTTACTGTTTATTGAAATAAAGCTTACAAAGTATAAAATGATATATATATCTACACATTTTAAATAGTAATATGAATTATTTATTTATGAAGTATGATAATATTGTTTATATTACAAATAATGATAGTAATTTTATGTTATCTTTCATTCTTTCTTCTTAATTTTCTTAATCAGCGTAAAACTTTAGTTATGAAAATATTTAGCCACTTAGATTAATCATCAAGATAAAACTTAGAGATATATATTATTATATCTATAATCTTCAATTAATGCTGAACCAATTCATAACTCTTAAGACGACATTAATTTTTAAACTACCTTAACTTTCAATATCAGAATATTATATTTAGTATGGAGGAGGAGAATGTGAGATTATTAGTTATATTAGTTATTTTACATTGAACTTATATTTTATTATATAATATAATATTTTTAACTTATATAATATGCGCAAAATGAATATTACATGATCCAATACTTCTGAATATCTCCTTAACACGTTATGTATAATAATGTATACTATATTATTGATATAATATATATACCCCGTTATTAATTGTATATTCATTACTGCTCCTCTAATACTATATTTATATTATTATGTAAGTAAGGGTAGGGACATAAGATATCGAGTACAAATATTGAGACCCGAGACATACTCATATTATTGAACCAGGTACTTTGTTTCCTCGGCCATCTTTGGACTTTTGGGGCAACACTGGAATTTTTTATATTATAGAGTCGTTGGGACCTTCTTTGGGCAACCATTTTGAGGAGCCGGAATTTTTTTGAGGACCCGGGATTCTTTTGAGATCTCGTGTTTTTGAAGAGGCCGAGAGTTTTTGTGGAGAGCAGTACCAAATTTTTTTGAGAACGGCCTATCTTTTGAGAACCTAATTTGTTTAAAGAATTAATTTTTTGGACGCAATAATTGAATAAATCTCTAAAAATATTCCTTCTTATATATTTTTATGGAAGCAACAAAGAGATATTGAGGAGGAGACACCGGCAATTTGTATTGAATGAACTAACAGGATTTTTTGAGGACCTCGAGATTTTTGTGAAGAGAACAACATTTTTATTGAGATCACTATAATTTTTTAGAGAACACTAAAATTTTTTGAGAACAGGAACTAAATTTTTGATAGAGATCTAAGATAATTTTTGGAGGAAATATCAATCAATTTCTCGACATCGATGAGTAATTTTTATGGTAATTGCCACCGGATATGATAAGACACTCTCTGTCGGGAAAGAGTCTCGGTGGTCGCGAGTTACTGTCAGTTCCGTTGAGGTGTTAGCGGTAATTTGTCCCTTGTTACTTCTAATTTTACCTTCCTCCAAGATTTTATTGTCATGGGTCCAATTTCTCGACCAACAGTTATTTTTGGATATTCACTTATCATTATTTGTTGCCCTATATTTTTGAATTGTTTTCAAGCCGACATCTGAGGTTAAATAAAAAAATTCTCATATTAGACCTTTGACCTTTTGCACCAATATGGGTCCATTTTTGAGGATTTTTGCCTCACTATTCTTTAGCTTAAGACGAAAAACGTTTTTGATGCTCTATTACATAGTTCTCGACCGAATCAGAATATTTAGGCGCCTTTCTCTAGATAAAAATTTCACTCCGGGCATTTCTAATGGCTCATCGTAAGTCTTCATCAAACCTGAAGTACTCACTCGTGGGCACCCGGGTCAAACATAATTTCGTTTCCTAAAATTGAACGTATTTGAATGTAATTTCATAAATAATGAGAGAGCACTCTATTAAATCGACTGCAAGCATTGTTAGAAGAGTAAACAGCAAAGTTGACTTATTTAATAATCTCTCAAAATAAATTATCTAACTCACCTAACCCTCTCCCTGTTTTCTTTATCTGAAGGTTTAAGTTCAATTATCTTTAACAAAGGCCTCAGAATTAGTCACACACGTCCCCCACTCCACGTCACTGTCTGAATTGTATCTGGCGGCACCACACGGCCACCCATTCCCACTTTACCAAAAACACCGTCTTTTCCACAAAACTGGTGACTAAATATCTAGGCGCAATCGCCTTTTATACTCTTTTCATTATTAACTCACTTTACATTACTATAGAACCAACACCTCACAGAAACTCATACACCTTCACCACAACAACTCTAACACATCAAATAAATATAATTATAATATAAATCACACTTAACTCATTCTACACACATATCTTTAATCTTATTCACTATAACACTATTAATCAATTATTACCTATCAGATCAATTACATTTATCAACTTATATCCCGGTAACAACAACAACCACTTTGTTTCATGGTATTTTACCTAAATTTTTGTCCTTCTTTATACTTCCCTTTTTATTTAACTTGTTTGACATGATATTTCACCATTGCCTTTAGCCATTACTATTTCGAGTATTTTAACCATAGGATAACTTATTATGTTTATTTTCCATATCATGTAAGTAAAGTATCTAATGATGTTTTATAAGGTCTAATAGGAGATTAAATTATGGTCCAGTTAGGAGTGCAAGGGTTGCATGTATATGCCATGTGATGCCATGAGTGCAGTGAGTTGCCAAATGAGTTAGAGTGAGTTGCACACATATAGTGCAGTGAGTGCACATACGTGCCACTATGGAGAGTGTCAACTTTTTTTCAAGTCACTTTTTCTAGTCTGGTCTAGAATATACGTTAATATGGTGTGTTATATACGTGTGTGAGTGTACGTATCGATTGGTGTAATATTAATACTAAAGCTGCTAGGTATTACTTCACTCTATGAGTTTAGTATATTTTCACTCTATCTATATATATAAGCCTAATATATTTATAATTATTGTCACACCACATCACTATACACTATTACCACATTCAACTATGACATTATATCACATAACTCTGACACTTTATATAACATACTTAACTCTCTCATAGAACTCTACATTTAACTATATCATCTTACACTTACACTCCCACACCCAGTATTACGTTTACATCAATTATTGAGATGCTTCATATATGTGAATGTCATCTACTTGTAATGCTTCAGCATTAATGCTACTTTTTTGATGCCTCAGCTTAATGTGCTCAAATTTTGAAGCCCAACTTTGAAGTTCATCTTTGATGACATCATTTTTTGATGACGTTCATCTTCTGATACGTCTATATTGTGATTCATCTTTGAAGAAATCTTGATGGATATCTACACCTCCAATTAAAGAGAAAGAAGTTTTTATTATATGTGTGCGGTAGTGTGAGTTCAGGGGGCTCACATAGAGCCGCTACCCAGACGAAGGAGTGGCTGCAGCGTGGCACCCGCGATGCGACGCTCACCGTGTCACCAGTAATCGCGCGGTTCCAGTCGATCGGTTAGGAAGAGCAATATGGAGTTAACGGGCCAGAGCGAGTGCGAACGGGTGAGCGGGCGCAATATCCGGGGCGGCGAAAAATTAGGAACTATAATATATTATATAGATCGAAAAACAAGTAGAAGAAAGAAAGAAAAGTTAAGATTACCCATCTGTAATACAAATTATTATGTTGAGAATTGAACTCCTTAATTTTTCTGCTTATATTATATCTTTCCCCATATTTTCATGCACAAAAACTAATGAACCCACACGTATTAATAGATTTGTCCAATTTCTCTTTAACCTTCTTTTTTGTGTGTTATACTTCCTTTTTCCTTCTAACTTTTCATTTCTTCCATTTTCACCCTGGTCTTCACCACCCTCTGTGGGTTTATCTAATATCCTTCTTTACCACCTTTGTCCTCCTTTTTTTTCCTCCCTTTACCTCCTTACTGGTCATTCATCCCATACCTTTTTACTCCTCCTACTCTTCTTTCTTTTTTCCTTTTTTAATTGTCTTTATATTACAGTTGTACAACTCTCATTTTTAACTTCTCATCTTTATCCAGCCTGGTCCAGTAAAAGATCCCCTCATCTGTTATCATCAACCTCAGTGTGTAGAACTTTTACACTGTTGAGTAAATCGTTTGTTATTTCCACTGGGTCTCTGTGTTACTCATACTATAAAACTTTTTCCTTTATAACTTGTTTCGAAAGGTATTTGGTTGTGGATCTTCCTACAACAACAACAGTTCCTGTCTGCATCATACATCACTCTTGTTAAGAATCCGCATGAATATCATAATATAGACTACAATGAACTCATTATTCATTTACTATTTTAAAATATGCCTTCCACCATTTACCTTTACGCTAATGCCAGCCACCTTCTGAGAGAGTATTTACATCTTCTTTATACTCCTTTTTTTCATCCATCGTGTTTGTAGTTTTTCCCCATCTTTATTTCCTGTATGGTGTTTTTTTCATTTTTTTTCCCGCTTTTTCGCATATTTTCGTCACTTTTAATTTAAATCTTGTTCATGATTTGTTCACATTTTTATATCTTATTTTACTTTCTTTTTGGTTTTTCAACAATCTTTCTTTTTCTTTTTCAAATAATTTTCGTACATTTTTCAATATTTTTTTTATCTTCTCTTTTACCTTTCTCATACACGTTTATCTTCTTTGTACCATTGCATCATTTATTTTTAATTTGTTTAACTTACTGTCTGACTTAGGTGTTATTTAACTTCATGCAGGCGACTCATTAGTGGTGTCTATCTATTTCACTTCTTACCACCCGGTCTCACCAGCCGGACACCCTTTCCGCAGTTCCACCCACCCAAACACACATCTCTCCCACACCTATACATCCGCTTCATTCATCAACCGAACAATTTCATTCATCCTACCTTTTTCCACATGACCAACATCCCTCAACATACCCTTCCTCACCATTTATTCCTCTCATTCCATTTCACTCCTTTCTTCACCCACCACACACACTATTTACACAACAATATTTTCCGATCTATCTCCTTACCCTCTTCAATAATTCTTTTCCTTTTAACATTTTAATCGTATCAAATTTATTGGTCATTAAAAGCATTGCCACGATCGTTATTATTACTACGGCTTATATTATCTATTTACCAAATTATATATATATATAATTATATATATATATATATATATATATATATATATATTTATATATATCACTTTTTTTTATTTTCGAACTATATATTTACTATCTTTTTAACAATATAACCTAAACCCATCTTCCAACCAATTATACCGCTGCTTTCCACTTTTTACCCTTCTTCCTCTCGCTCCCCTATATTATATAATATAATATATATATATATATATATATATATATATATATATATATATATATATATATATATACTATATATTATATATTATATTATATATATATTATATATATATATATACCAGCGTAGAGGAAATATATATATATATCTACACTATATATATATAATATATATATACTCACCCACTCATTCACATACTACTACTCTACTCTCTCCAATCATCTCTCACTTTATTCATACTCTATATTTCATCACTTCCTTATTCCCCTTCTCTTAATTTCCTACACATAATACTCTTTCACCCTTCATTATTCTGCTCAAGCTTATATTTCTATGTTATAATTATTTTGTTTATCATTTTATTTATTATCAACATTATAATTTTCTAACATACAATTTTATGACATTTTTAATATTCACCTCATACTTATATTTTAATCTGATACCTTCGCCTCACTCTAAGATATATCCTAAAACCCCTATAACAATAACCTATACTATCTTTTTTTTTTCATAATGGTTATCTTAATCTTTTTTCCATCATCTTTTACATTATAATAAAACACAAATTAAACTTTAATGAAACGGAAGTTAAATACATATTTTATTTAATTAAATCTTCTATATTTATTTAAAATAACAATTATTTATCCATTTATAATTTATTTTATTCTTCTATTTTCTTAAAAATATTTCATTAAATGTGATATACTTCCGATTATATCTTTATTCATATATATTATTATTATATATATACTCTCTACTTACACTTATAACAAATTCCACTCACCACAGAAGATCCGGCAAGGTTCCTTTTGGAACAACTCTGTCAATTTCTTTTTGAATCTTTTCTTGAATTTCTTCATATTATTATTGTTATTTTTTAAAGTAGTGGTAGTATCATTAAGTTTTTAGAAACCTTAAGGTTCTGTTGTACCCCAACCTTTTTTAAACTTTTTAAAGTTCAATAATTATAAGCCGTAAAGTGTTTTTCTTTTAAAGGGTCAATCCACATTAATAACTCTGAAAAACTTTTATTTTTCATGGCCATTCCAAATAGAATTTTAGAGCAGTTGTAGTTATGATACCACATATTTATGCCCGCTAAAATGTCATCCGTGCGTGCCTCGGGTGCCTTGCGCATGTTTTTGCGGCACCAAGCCTAACCAACCAGATTGGGGAAATCTATGGGCAGATGATGATGGCTGATGAAATGTAATGCAGTTAATAAAGGGGTTAAACAGGAATTCTTCGTTGCTTTTAATAGCATCCCACACATCCACCGCCACTTCCTGAATATTTAAAGATTGAATTATACTAACTAAAGAAGAAAAAAAACACACAAACAGTGTTTGTGTGGAGGAAAAAAAAAAAATTTGCCAACAAAAATGTTATTGTGGTGGGCTCCCTACACGTGCTAAATTAACGAGTCTCCTGGCGGTAAGTATAGGTCAAAAGTCAAGCGTTTGTTATTGGCGGTAGTCGTAAAATAGTCAAGCGTTGTTTTGTTAAAAGTTAAAATTCTGGGGTTTCAGAATCTAGGAGTCACTTACGTTTCTTCTGGACTCTAAGGTTGGATCGATGTAAATTTAAGACTTTAACGGTTTGTTATTATTATGAGAGACTTGGTAGATGGAAGAGGAATTAAATTAAGGATAGCGGCCCACTCTTATGCAAGAAGTTGGAAAAAAGGATGGCAATACAGTCAGATATTCTCGAAGGGTCCAAGCTCACTCTCTTGACTGAATCATATTTATCACACGTGCGCTAGTGGAGCGCTTAGGGGTAGTTCGCACGACACAATTTATGCAAAGTTTTGACAAGCCCACATTGTAATAGTTTTGATCTTGGTACAATAAACAGCGAAGTTATCTTAGGAGCTTACAAGGTCTCCGTACCCGCACTATTCGGGGTTAGCAGCATTGGATTTTATGTGGAGCGTAAGGCTTTCGCATACTAGAGCACCATCGGGACTAATTTGTGTGTTCCGCAGTTTGAAGTTGGGTGTGCGTTGACGGCCGGCGACATGCGGTCGGGACATCCCAGGAGCCTAGGATCCAGCGTCTGCGGTGCCGGACGGTCGACAGTATATCGTAGAGATTAACGGCAGGCGCGCCTGGTGCAGAAAAGAATTAGTGGAGTAGTCCGTGAAATGTGATACGGGGAAGGTAGGACGAAAGGCAACGCGATCTGCTGCAGGGGGAAGAAGGGTAGGAGGTACTGCGGCGAACTTTGAATAAGATATCGGTAAAAGAAAGGCAATGGGTATGGTACCAAATAAAGTTCGAATGAACACCCGCGATCCCAAAAAATTTGGTAAGTTTTATGTAAAATAAAGTTTACGTTGTGTTTCATTATCCTTCTCTTTTCTTGTATTATTAGAAATAAAACATTTCTGTTTATTTTATTAACCTTAATGTTACCCAATGTTTTGGTAATAAAATTATTTAACCAACTATTCGTGGTTTGTTTTTTTCCAACTTTTTACGGATTTAGGTTTTCAGTAATATAAATCTAGTCTATTTTTTATAAGCTTTTATGTGAACTGTTCATCTAAAACTATAATTTCAAAGTCTAGACTCAACTCTTTAGTTCCATGAAACATGAAACTCAAAATTTACACCAATTTATTTTTACTTAATTTTAAATACGAATGGACAATGTCATTAATTGTCCAAACTTGCATTAATTCACGAAAGTTTACTATTTGTCAGAATATACTCCCAAAAATTTGCTAACAAATGTTAAACACTCAATCTGCGTCTCCAAATTTTCAGTAACTTCCAAAAATAATGATTAAACTGTAAAAATCAAATAACTCTTTGGAATATTAGGACTAATTTCAACCACGCACAGCCACTGTTATTAATTAACATAAATCACAAACGTCAATCTCTATTAATTTCTCTAAACCCAATGTGTTATCCTAATATTTATTTATGCTCTGAAAAACAATATCGAACTGTAGTAATGACGATTTATCATTGTTACATATCAATGATTAAATCAAATATGAATTGTTAATGTTAAGTTATTTATCTATGTTAAGCTCATCCAAATCAATGTCACTTTATTTTTCAAGGAAAATATAACTTCAACAAGAGAAAAATACCAATAATCTCTCCAATTTTAACCATTCGTCGTATTCTTCATTTATTTTATGATGATCCTGAAACCAATTTTACTCCAATGCGATAATAAATGCAACGTTTCTTCTAGTAGATCTTTTATTTAAAATTTTCTTAATATTTAGCTTAATAATATATTACCTTGTCCATTTTAAGAATTGTTGACTACGTAGATTCTAGCAGATTTTCGACTTCTATTTACAATTCCTTTTAAGTGATACACAATTTCAAAACTCTTAACATTTAAACAATCGTTTACAACTTAACCCATGCTAGCGCTTGCTTATTATTTAATTCTCTTCAAGCTAAATCTTTTAACAAATGACAAATATTTTTTAAACTTTTTCTTTTTATATCTTTTAATTGCCTCACTCTACTAAACCCAACCTTAAATATATCTTTCCTTTATGCTCTCCTAAACACAACGAACAACTTTTTCTGGTTGTTACTTTTTTCCTCAATTTGAAAGTTCCAACATTTTGTTTTTCTTTCTTCAAAACTGATGTTATTTGAGACTTTATTTTCTTTCTTTGTCGAAATTCACTCAAATTTTCGGACTAATAAAAATCCAAATCTGATTTTTGCCCAATCATGAATACACATACCCATAACGATATTTTTCATTTTGTGGGACTGATAAATCTAGAAAGAGATTTTTTTTTTATGTTAATGTCACCATCTTTAATTTATGTGTCCAGAATTCATAATTTTCTTAAAATTTATTTTTATTATTGTTCATTGAGTGATTATTTCTTTATATTTTATTTAACTATAATACATATTTTTACTCAAAGCAAATTCTTATTCTATTCAATCGCCCACCTTTAATTTAGCAAATGCTTTATATTTTAATAAACGTTAATGCTTAATTTAATTTTTATATTTTAATAACAAACGTTAAATCTTAATTTTACATAAATTTATATTCTGAACCCCAGATTTTAACTTTTAACAAACAACGCTTGACTATACGTACCGCAATAAACAAACGCTTGACTATACTTACCGCAGACATCGTAATTTGCGTAGGGAGCCCACCACAACATTGTGGCAATTTTTTTCCTCCACACAACACTGTTTTTTTTTTTCTTTAGTAGTATAATTCATCTTTTAAATATTCAGGAACATTAGTAAAGCAACGAGAATTTCCTGTTTAACTATTTATTAACTGCATTACATCATCACCATCATCATCTGTCCCTAGATTCCCCAGATCTGGTGGTAGGGTGCGCAAACATGCGCAAGGGACCCGAGGCACGCACGAGCATTTCTAGGGCATAAATATGTGGTATCATAACTACAACTGCTCTAAAATTCTATTGGAATGCCATGAAAATAAAAGTTTCAGAGTTATTAATGGATTGGACTTAAAAACTTTACGGCTTATAATTATGAACTTTAAGTTTAAAAATAGTACCTGAAGTTCTAAAACTAATGATACATACCACTACTTTAAAATGATATCTTTATGAAGCTAAGGAAAAGATTCAAAAGATAATTGTAGCAATTCTCAGTCAATATTTTTGAAATTATATATATATATATATATATATATTATATTATATATATTAATATAGTATATATATATATATAATAATATAGATATTATATATATTATATATAATTATATATATAGTAGTATATATTATATATATATATATTATATAGTATATATATATATATATATATTATACTATACGGTATAATATATATATTAACAATATATATATATATATATATATATATATATATATATATATATATAGTATATATATATATATATATATATATATATATATATATATATATATATGGAGATAAAGCACGTTAAAAGGTAGTTTTTTTAATATATATATAATATATAATATATATATATATATATATATATTATAATAATATATATATAATATAGTATAATATATAATATATATATATATATATATATAACAAATCTTAGGCATGCTAGGTGGGAAGAATTAATAAAATGAGGGATGAACTTATTAGAGAGATGTGTGTGTGTGAAAGAAAGGGGTAAATGAGAGAATAAATGAAAAGTATGTTTGAGATGGTTTGGTCATGTGGAAAGTGGATGAATGAAAGTCGGTTGTAAGCGAGTTGTATAGTGGAGATCGTGTTGGGAAGTAACAGACGAGGGTTCGTCCTGGAGGGATTGAGTCGGTGAACGAAATGTCTGGAAGGAGAGAAAATGTGAAGTTTGGCAGAGGCGGAGAATACAGTGCATGAATAGGAGAGAATGGCGGGGTTTTTGGTATGGGGCATGGTTGTGCCCATAGATGGGCCAGGGGTATGAACCCTTACATTGACGATTTACCATAGTGAGGGTCTGTCGCGGTCCCCATGAAGCTTAAGGGTGGATTTTTCTGTCTGTGACGAGCTCTCAGTAATTAATGGTACAGAAGGGGGCGGTAAGGCTGGCTTTCCTCCTTTTCGACGTTTGTCATGTTTTGCTACTGCTTTTCTTTTCCGATGCTTGTCAGCAACCTTACCCCCAAGAATGCAAAACAGAGGAAGAATAGAAGAAGAAAGAAAAGAGATATTATATTATATATATATAATATATATATAGTATATATATACTATATTATATATATATATATATATATAAATATATATATATATATATATATATATATATATAAATATATATATATATATATATTATATATATTATATTATTATATTATATTATATTTATATTATATTCTGTGATTTCCTTAGAAGTTGTGAAATAAAAGCCGCGCAGAATTAGTCCACAGTTTGAAAGAGCTTTTGAAATGCCCGCCAATCAATTCAACGACAACTAATTCTGAGGCTGTTAAAGAAAATTGAACTTTAAACCTTCAGATAAAGAAAACAGGGAGAGGGTTAGGTGAGTTAGATAATTATTTTGAGATATTAATAAGTCAACTTTTGTGTTTACTCTCTAACAATGTTGATAAAACTATTTTTTAATTAAAGTACTTCAGGCACATTACTTAGCTGCCAAAATTTAATCGTGTGTTCAATAGTGAATTTTAAAATTCATACTGTTGGGGTTTACCAAAATTAAAATGGGATGTGAAAGTAACAAAATACATAATATCTGCAATGTCCCACAATTTCATCCGTCTTTATTCCTCTATGAAGTTGATATTTCCTTCATTATTAATTCCTCCGTTTATTGTAATATTGTTTTTCATATGTTAATTATCCGTCTTTATTTTGTTAAAAAAATATTTTTAGGATTTATTAATATTGCCAATTTGCTGCGACAGTGACAACTTAAAAAAAAGGGCATTTTTTTTCAGGAATGGCATTTGAAGTTTCAAATTGTTATACATAATGTAGGGCAGATATAACGGCATAACGTGAGGAGATTTCAGAGTTGGTATATGTAACTTTTGCAGTTAAAAGTACATATCATTACCAATCTCTCCATACTAAATAATAATAACTCAAAAAACCTCATTTTCGAGTTATGTCGTCGTTGTTTCAGCAAATTAGTTATATATATCTCAGTTTTTCTTAGTTATTAGTCAATATTTCTACAAGTTTTATACTTAACGAAGAAAAGAACAAATACTGTAACATATCTCCACTTCTAAAAAATATTATCCTGTGTTTACTTTTCTTTGTAAGCTTCATTCTTCAGTCCTTTTTATAACTAGAAATAGAACCTATTAGTCTTCAGTTACAAATCATTTTTATTATTATTATTATTAATATTATTATTATTATATATTGATCATGATTATTATTATAATATTTTGTTAATATTCTCACAATATAATAAAACGATGTAATAATAGCCAAAAAAAATTTAAAATTTAACATATAAAGTAACTTCACAAGTTATTATTATTATTATTATTATTATTATTATTATTATTATTATTATTATTATTATTATTATTATTATTATTATTAATTGTTATTATTATTATTATTATTATTATTATTATTATTATTATTATTAATTATTAGTATTATGTTCTTTCTTCTTCCCGGTCTAATAAACTATACAGATGGGAGCAAGTTCATCCCATGGGCCAGTCCAACAACCGTACCCCCTGACTAATGGCCGACATTAAGTTAAAATTACAATATAGGAAAGGGTGAAGCAACTTTTTATGGACTTTTTCTTGTAAAATCCCGTGTTTTTCCTAAAATATTTTTAAAGATAAAGAATATATAACACCAATATGTTCGTTCGTTTGTTTGTACCATTCCATTGTTTTCTCATTTAATACAAAAAAACAATAAAGTTAAATAAATATTAAATTGTTAGATATTTTTAATTCTCTTCACTCCTAACGCCCCTAAAACTATCCTTCTGAACAGAATGTTCCTTAGTCCATACCTTCTATTCCACATCATAGTTTCAATACTATATCATTAACACCAGTAACCTCACTTAGGCCCTTTTCCAATTCAACGACAAGGGCTTTAAATTGCAACGCAGCCACCCTTCTGCACATTCACAACTTTAAATATTAATACCCTCTTGCATCATCATTCCCCTTTTCATCCAGCATATACCTAAGTATTTAAACTATCCAAATTTTTTGATGCCGGACGCTTCTCCTCACCACCATCACCTTACTTTACTTTCAAACTCCATCTTTTACACACCCTGCCAACCTGTCTACCAATTCCTCAAACTTTCTTCAAATTCACCACACAGACCAATCATCCGCGTAAAGGTAAGCAAGAGCATTTATGAAGCCTACCAACGAACACCAATATATATTAACCACCTACACTGAGCTTTCCTTTTATGCCTGTCATACGCCTGTTACCAGTTCTAAAATTTAAATACAATTTATTTCTTCTCTCATTTCTTCATCATTTATTACAATGAATAATTTTGATCTATACATCATGCTGCCAATTTTAAAATGCACGCAGTGTTTAATCGCTAATCAGTCCTTCGCCGCACTCTTCCAACCAAAATTTCAAGCATGTATGTTCCCTATAACACTCAATAAACTAATTCCCCTGTCTTTCCTAGAGTTCCCCTTATTATTATTACCCTTATGTAATGGTATTATTATTATTATTATTATTATTATTATTATTATTATTATTATTATTATTATTATTATTATTATTATTATTATTATTATTATTAGGGGATATTTATTTTTATAGGGGGAAACTGCTTCGAATAATGAATAGGGATGGGGCTTTTGTAACTGATGAAATGGATATGAGGTGAGAGTGGAGGGAACATTTCAAAAATCTGCATAATATTTGCAGTAATGAAGAGGTGATAGTGAATGTGGTGAAGGAATAGGTATTTTGGGGATGAGGTCATTAGCAAGAAGGAGGTAATGGGTAAAGTGAGAAAGTTGAAGAATGGTAAATCTGCAGGTATAGATGAGATTACTGGTGAAATGATCAAGAACGGATGCGAGTTGGTGATTGATCGGATTTGGAAGTTGTGTAACAAACCGTTTATGGAGGGAATAGCTCCGGGGGATTGGATGAGAGTAGTAATAGTAAACTTATATAATAGTAAGGGGGATAAGGGTAGCTGCAGGAATTATAGGGGAATTAGTTTATTGAGTGTTGTAGGGAAGATATATGCGGTCGAAAGAGTGAGTTGAGTGACTGAAGGACTGATTGGTGAAGAGCAAGGTGTGTAGATCAAATCTTTACATGAAAACAAATTATTGAGAAAGTGAGAAAGAAGAAGAATAAATTGCATTTTAGTTTTATGGATTTGCAACTGGCATATAATAAGATTAATAGAGAAGCTCTATGGCAAGTGTTAGTGATATATGGTGGTGGTGGTAGGCTTTTGAATGGAATCAAATTATGTGTGACCGATAGTGGCCCGCGAGACCATAATTCAAAATTAAATAAGTAAATGGTTTAATATTAATAGCGGAGTGATGTAGGGATGTGTTATGTCTCCTTGATTTTTCAGTTTGTATATGGATGGGGTTATGAAAGAATTAGAAATGGAGGTGGCAGGAAATGGTGTTAGAATGATGGAGAATGGAAGAGAGTGGAGGGTGCCTTACCTATTATATGCAGATGATTTGGTTTTATGTGGCGAATCTGAAGAGAGTTTGAGAGGATTGGTAGAGAGATTTGGCAGGGTGTGTAAAAGGAGGGGTTTGAGTTTAAACGTAGATAAGAATAAGGTTATGGTTGTGAGTGAGGAGAGTCCTCGGTGAGTTTGTAGATGGTTATAATTTTAAAGTTAGTTGGTCTGAGTTTAAATATTTAGGATACATGTTGGATGAAACGGGAACTGATGATGCAGAGTGTAGTAGGAAAGTTGTGAATGGCAGGAAGGTGGCTGGTGCAATTAAATCGTTCGTGGATGTGAATGGACTAAGTCTTGAATTCGCTAGGTTTTTACGTGAGGGTATGTTGTTACCTGTGTTAATGTATTGTAGTGAGACTATGGTCTTTAATAAGAGGTATAGATCCAAAGTACAATGTGTTCAGATGGACAGTCTTAGAGGCGTGTTAGGTGTGAGAAGAATTGATAAAATGAGGAATGAACGTATTAGAGTGTTTTGCGGTGTGAAGAAAACGGTAAATGAGAAAATAAATTAAAGTTTGTGGTGATTGTGTGTTCATGTGTAAAGGATGGATGATAGCTGGTTGGTAAAGAGTATGTATAGTGGTGAGTGTGCTTGGAATCGACCAGCTGGGACACTAAAGGTAAAGTGGATTGAGTCAGTAAAGGAATGCCTGGAGGAGAGAAATGTGAGTTTGGCAGAGGCAAGAAGAAAGGTGCATAATAGTAGTGAATGGCAGGGTTTTGTGAGGTGGTATGCTTGTGACCCACCTGGGCCAAGGGATGAACCCTACCCTACATTGACGATTGCCATTGTCCCGTGAAGCTCTAGGGTGCATTTTCTGACTGCGATCGAGTTCTCACTAAAAGGTATAAAGGGGGAGGTAAAGCTGGGCTTTATTTTCGACGTGCGTCATATTCTTTACTTTTCTGTTTTCAGTGTATGTTGCTTTCAGAGAGAAGGTGGGTGATGATGATGATTGTTCTTATTATTATTATTGTTATTATTATTATTATTATTATTATTATTATTATTATTATTATTATTATTATTATTATTATTATTATTATTATTATTATTATTATTATTATTGGTCCAACTGTAACCTTGACAACTGCCAAATATGGAAAGAAAATAAAGTTACCAATTGAGATTCCAGAATGACATTGCCTCTGGGTGGGAAAGATAGATCAAGATGTTCCATGTTTGTAAATTTTCATTTTCTTTTCAGATTTTATGTTCAGAGTTTCCTTCAGCCACTATTCCCTGGGGCGTTGACTTTCCTCTTTGGTTCTTCAGAGAATAACTTGGGCTTCAAAGGTTGCGATGTCGATATGGTCGCTAACCTTCAAGTTAATTGCTGGCAAGGAAAAAGTAAAGGTATGAAAGAGTAATTTAATATAAGGTGACAGGCAAAATAATCCACATCAATTAACTGTCCCCGACAATTACCGAATATATAATTAATAATATATTAATATAATATATATATATATATATAAATATAATATATAAATATATAATTATATAATAATATAGTATTATATATATATAATATATATATATATATATATATATATATTATATATAAATACGCAACCAACAGACTATCATCCATTCTTTCCACATGACTATACATCTCTATGATTTGATTTATTCCTATTTACCCCTTTCTCCACAATACACAACTCTCTAAGGACGTTCATTCCTTCTCTTTTTCATCTTCTACACCCAACGCCCCTCAAGATTGTTCGCATCTGAACACATTGCAAACTTTAGAGTCTGTACGCCATCTTATTCCAGAATAGTCTCACTAGTATTACATTAACAGTCAACAACATACGCCTCGGAAGAACCCTAGCGCACTTAAGACTTAGTCCCACTATATCCATCAAGGATTTGATTGTACCAGCCACCTTCATGCCATTCACAACTTTCCTTCTACACTCTGCATCATCCGTTCCCTTTTCTTAAAACGTACATCCTAAATATTTAAACTCGGACATCTGTTCCAGTTGCCTTCACTCGCCAGCATTAACTTTCACCGGAGACTTGCCCTCACTCACAACATTAACCTACTCTTATCTAGTTACTTTCAAACCCCCTCCTTTTCACACACCCGCCCAGTCCTCTATCAAGTCCTTTTCGAACTCTCTTCAGATTCGCCACACAAAATCAAATCATCCGCATATTAAACCAATCACTTTCAACTTCATTTATTCTTACACACGCTTCACTATTGCCATACATACTTTTCATACCATTCAGAAGCCTACCACCACCACCACAATATATCATAACACACTGCCATAGAGGCCTCCTTATTAATCCTATCGTACGCTGTTGCAAATCCATAAAGCTAAAACAGATTTATTCTCTTCTTCATTTTCTTAATCATTTGTTTCAATGGTAAAGATTTGATTCGACACTTTCTCTACCAGGTTCTAAAGTTCAGCCCTTGTTCTACCAATGCAGTTCCTTAGCACATCGACGCACTTTTTCGACCAAAAGACCAGCAAATATCTTCCCTACACACACTCAATAAACTAATTCCCCTATAATTCCTTCAGTTCCCTTTATCCCCCCTTTCTTTTATATAAGGGACTGTTACTGCTTTCCTCCACTTGCTTGGAACTAGACCTTCCATATTAACGCTTTGTACACGCTTCCAACAATGGCCACTAATCAACTAAATCTCCTTCTAAAATTTTGATCATGATCATCATGTAATTTATTCTACTGAGATTTACCATTGTTCAACTTTCTCACTCTACTCATAATCTTCCTCTCTTACTAAATTACCTTATCCCCAAATACCTATCCCTCCTTGCAACTACAACCGCACACAGTTCACTATCACCTCTTCATTACTGCAATGTTATGGATTTTCCACACTATCCTCGCATCAATTTCATCAGTTACGAAAGCACCATCTCTATTCATATTCTCTGGCAGATTCCCTTATCTCTTATATATATATATATTATTATTATATATATTATATATATAAATATATATATATATAATATATATAATATATATATATGATATATATATATATATATAATATATATATATTTAATATATAATATATATATATATAATAATATATATATAAATTTTGAGGATCGTACACGCATACTCGAACGTGAAATTAACCTCGCCATCTTTTAATGGTCGCGTCTTTCTCTTTTACGTTCAATATTCTGCCACACTCAATCTCCAGGCAACATATTCTAACACATTTATCCCCACTATCAAAATACTACAACATGATTAAAGTACCCGCCATTCTAGAACAACTTACATGACATCCTACCTCATTCCCTTGCTCGCGGGAGAAAGAATTTCCACATCGTATGTCCTGCGTGTCGTAGAAGTCGACTAAGGGGCGGTGGTAAGTTACGGTTGGCTGCCCGAACTACTACTTCTCTTGCTAGGAATCGCTCGCTGCATGTGCCTCGTAATTGTCGTTGATCGCGTAAAACGACTTCTAGACTTTCGGCGAAATTGTATGAACTCGTCTGGTGAAATGGAATGTCAGAGGAATGAATGTTGAGGAGAAGAGAAGAGTGATTGGATGATTAGAAAGGGCAAATTGATTTGCTCGCTTGACGAAACAAGATGAAAAGGAAAAGGTCGCAATTGAGTTGTGGTGGATTTGAATGTGCTGTGCTGTGGGTAAGAGGTAATGAGAGATGGGAGAGAAGTGAGTTGCAATTTTGATAGTGAACGTGGTAGCAAAGCATGGTAGACTTGTGTGTGGAGTCCTAAATCAATGGTTAAATTTAAGTTTGAAAAGGTCATAGGTGTGTGTTGTGTGTGACGTAATGGTCCCCAATGCTGAGGGAAACGTTGCAGACAGAGTAGATTTTTGGATACATTTGAATGATTTCTGATGTGGGGTGAGTAGGAGTTCAGATTGATAGTGTTTGGGGGACCTGAATGGTTGTATAGGTGATCAAAAAAGGGATGTATAACAGGTGTCTTTTGTCGGGAGAAAATGAGAAGTAGGAAGGTGATTGATTTCGGTGAGAAGATTACCAAAATGTTAAGTTACTTTCTTTAAATTTAGAAGATCCATAAGTATACTAGAGTTGGTGTACGTAGAAGATGGTAATCGAAGTGAAAAGTATGAATTGATTTGTGTCTGTGGGACGGCGACGTGATTGTATGTGACTGGAATGCTTAAATCCGTGAGGCGGGTTGGGGAATTATCGGATCATTATGTGTTCTATGATAACATTAAGTTCGTCGGGTTGAGATGGAGCAGGAAGGTGATACGAAAAGGAAGTAGTAAATTAAGAGTGAGAATTAGTGAGACAGAGAATAAGGAAAAGTACTGTAAGAGGCTGCTAGTAAAATTCGGTTTGAATGTGAACTAATTTGATACTGAACAATCTGGGGGCCAAATGAATGGAGAATTTTAAGTAGTTGCAAAGGAAGTGTGTGGATGCTGTTAAAGTATGAAGTAATAAATGTTAACACGAATGGGTGGAATGAAGAGGGAGAAGCGGTTAAAGGTTAAACAAGAAGCGTGGTTGACATGTACTAAAAGCAAAGATGAAGTTACGTAACAGAAGATCCTTGGAATTTTTGAAGCAGGAAAAAAAGAGAATACTAAATGAGGTGTATACGTAGGAAGGAAAAGCAGAGGTAAATTGAACAGTTGTGGAAGGAGGATGATGAGGACATACAAGGGAATAGGAACTCTTCTGGAAGGAAGCGCGAAAGGTTAGGAAGTGAGGAATATAGGGGAATCTGTCTTAGAAATACATAATAGGGATGGTGCTTGTAATCTATGAAATGGATGTGGGGGATGTCGAAAGACACTTCGGAAAATGCAAACTATTGAACAGTAATGAGAGGTGTAAAAGTGGAAGGTTGTGTTTTGATTGGTGCAAGAAGGAATAGGTATTTTGGGGAGGAGTTATTAGTAAAGAAGGAGTAATGGGTAGGTGGAGAACAGTGAAGAAATGGTAAATCTGCAGTATGATGAAATTACTAGTGAAATTATCAAGAGCGGGAGGCGAGATGAGGATTGATTGGATTTGAAGTTGTGTAATCATAAGGTCGTTTATGAGGGTACTATGTTCAAGGGATTTGGCGAGAGCGGTAATAGTACCTCTTATATAAGGGTAAAGGGAGAAATAAGCGGGAACTGTAGAAATTATATGGGAATAAGTTTTATTGAGTGTGTAGGGAAGGTATATGCTGTATTTTGGTTCGAAAGAGTGCGTCGAGTGACTAGGGACTGATTGTGGCGAAGCGAAGTTTAGAAGTGGTGTAAGATGTGTGGATCAAATCCTTACAGTGAAACAAATGATTGAGAATAAGAAAATGAGATAGAAGAATAAATTATATTTAGGTTTATGGATACCAACAGGGCTATGGAAAGTAGAGTTAATAGGGAAGCGTTATGGCAGGTATAGTGATATATGGTGTTGGTGGTAGGCTTCTGAATGGAACAAATAGTATTGACGATAGTGAAGCGTGGTGTAAAGATAAATGTGTCGAATGGTGATGGTTTAGGAGTAATAGCGAGTAAACAGGGTTTTTTTGGTTGATGTTCTCCTTGGTTATTCATGTGCTATAATGATGGTTATGAAAGAATCGAGGCTGGGGATGGCAGGAATGGTGTTTAGATGATGGGAATGAGAGCGAGTGTGAGGTGCCGTCCCTTTGTTAATGCGATGATTGGTCTGTGTGGCGAGTCTGAAGAGATTTGAGAGGATTGGTGGAGAGATTGGCAGGGTAATGTAAGGAGGGTTTTGAAAGTAAATTATATAAGAGTAAGGTTAATGGTTGTGAGTGAGACAGTCCCCAGTGTGAAGCTATGTTGATGAGCAGCTGGAGCAAGTGTCGAGTTTAAATATTTAGGTAATGTGTTTGGATGAGAAGGAACGGATGATCAGAGTGAGTAGGAAGTTGAAATGCGCAAGTGAAGGGGCGGTGCAACATTAAATCGTTGGTCGAATTGAAAGGGGACTAATGTCTAGTGCGCTTAAGTCCGTAATGAGGGTATGCTTGTTACTGTGTGCTATTGTATGGTAGTATGAGACTATGGTCTGGAATAAAAGTATACGATATAAAGTTCATATTGTGTTCAGGATGGACATATCTTAGCGGCAATGCTAGTGTGAAAAGAATTAATAAAGTAAGGATTGAACTCATTAGAGAGATGTGTGGTGTGAAAGAAGGGTAATATGAGAGAATAAATGAAAGTAAATTTGAGATGGTTTGGTCATTGGAAAGGATGAATGAAGAGCTCGGGTTGGTTAAAGCGGCCATGTATTAGTGGAGAGTGTTGTGGGAACCGACGTCTGGGGAGACCGAAGAGAAAGTGATTCGAGTCCGGTGACGAATGCTGAAGGAGAAATTTGAGGTTTGCAGATGGCGAGAATAAAGGTGCATGATAGGCGAGAAATGGCGGGGTTTTGTAGGGGGCATGGTTGTGGCCCACGTTGGGCCAGGGATGAACCCTTACCATTGACGATTTACCATAGTGAGGGTCGTGGCGGTCCTATGAATGCTCCTAGGTGGATTTTTCTGTCTGTTGTACGAGCTCTACTAAGTAATGGTAAAGAGGGGCCCCGGGTAAAAAAACAGGCCCTTGGGCCCCCCCCTTTCTTTTCGGAACGTTGTTCATGGTTCTCCTACTGCTTTTTTCTTTTTCCGATGCGTCAGCACTTACCCCAGATCTTGGGGCAAAGAGGAAGGTGAAGAAAGAAAAGAGAAAGAATATAGCATATATAATATATATAATATAAATAAAATTTAAAAATATATAATATATATATATAATAGTATATATTATATAATATAATATATAAAGTATATTAAGGCAATAGCTAAAAAAATATATATATTTTTATATATATATATATATAAAATATATATATTTTTTTATCTAGATGTATCTCCTTATAGCGATAAAAAATATATATATTAATATACTATATATATAATATATAATATATAATATATAATCTTTTTTTTTTCTCTTTCTTTATCTTCCTCTTTGGCCCAAGACTGGGGTAGGTGTGTCGTGCAGTCGGATAAAGAAGGCAGTAGAAGAATATTGACAAAGTCGAAATGGAAAGCCCAGCCTTACCGCCCCTCTGTACAATTAATAGTGAGAACTCGTCACATACAGAAAATCCACCCTAGAGCTTTCATGGGATCCGCGAATCGGAGCCCTCGAACTATGGTAAATCGTCAATTAAGGTTTATCCGATGGCCCAGGTGGCCACAACAATGCCCCCCATATACAAAACCGCCAATTTCTCCTATGATGCACCCTTTATTCCGCTCTCTGCAAACCACATTTCTCTCCTTCAGACATTCTTCACTCGACTCAATCACTTACTTTCCGGTCTCCAGCCGGTCTTGCCCACACACTCTCCACTATATCATCCGCTTAACCAACCGACTATATTCATCCTTCACATGACAGAAGACCATCTGCAGACAGTACTTTACATTTCGATTCTAATTTACCCTTTCTTCACACACACAACTTCTCTATACGTTCATTCCTCATTTTATTAATTCTTTTCACACCTAGCCAAGAAGATTGTCCATCCTGAACACTTGAAGCTTATTCTATACTTCTTATCCAGACCATAGCCACTAACATACATACAGAACAACAACCTCAAATCGTAAGACCTCTTAGCGCACTTCAAGACTAGTCCCTTTAATTCACCACGATCTAAATTGCACCAGCATCCTCTGCATCCAACTTTCTACTACACTCGCAGTATCGCGTTCCTTCTCATCCAACACATACCTAAATATTTAAAACTCAGCCACTTGCTCCAGCTGCTCATCATCTAATAACTTCACACTGAGGACTATCTCCATCACAATAAACTAACTGCTTAATTACGTACTTCAATCCCTCCCTTTTACACACCCTGGCAAATCTCTCTACTCAATCCTCCAATACTCGTCTTTCAATTCGCCACACAGGAAGCAGAATCTCCGCATATAACATAGTAGGGCCACCCCCACTCCTCCTCATTCTTCCATCATCTACACCATTTCGCTGCCGATCCACTCGAGACTTGCTTTCATAATGCCCCATCCATATATCATCATTGAAGTAACAAGAGCATAACACTACTATGAGTAGGTATATAATCCTAAACCAATCACCATTGACACCATTTATTCTTACACAACGCCTCACTACTATCAAAATACATACTTTTGATTCCATTAGAATACACCAACACCAATATGATTTGAATAATGATGCCCTTAACTCCGCCTGTTTAAATCATTAAAACCTAAATTAATGATTCTTCTCCCTCATTCTTCTCAATCAATTGTTTCAAGGTAAAAAAGATTTGATCCACACACCTTCTACACTCCTAAAGCCGCACCTTGTTCTTCACCAGTCCCTCAGTCACTCGATCCACTTTCAGACCAAAAAATACCAGCATTACGCTTCCCTACAACACTCATAACTATTTCCCTCATAATTTCCTTACCAGTTCCGCCTTTTCCGCTTTACTCTATATACAGGGTAATTCCGCTCTCCCCATCTTGGACTATACCCTCCATAAACGCATTTATTACACAACTCCAATCAATAGTCACCCATCGCTCCGTCTTGAGTCTTTCACTAGTAAATGTTCATCTATACTGCAGATTACATTCTTTCATTTTCTCATCTACATCACCTCCTTCTTATATACCATCCCAAAATACCTATCTCTCCTCTGCCCAATCAAAACCCGACATTCACTAACACCGTCATCATTATCGTTAATGAGTTGTGCATGATTTTTGAAGTTTCTTTCCAAATCCCTCACAATCTTTCAGCATTACAAAGCACCATCCGATATTATCTAAGCAGATTTCCCCTTATTCTCATTCTTAACGCTTCCTCTCAGAAGAGCTTCCTATTCCCTTGTATGTCCTCATTCATCCTCTCAAACTGTTCATTTACTTGTTTCTCCTACGTATGCACTTTTTAGTATTCTTTTTCCTCTTATATATTCCAAGCATTTTCTTTTGAAACCACATTTGCTTTTTAGTACATTAACCACGCTTCTTTTTACCTTTAACCGCTTTCAATCACTTTTTCATTCCACATTCGCTGTTAACATTCTTCCTTCTACTTTAGCAAATCCAGCAACATCTTCCTTTGCAACTACTACAATTGCCTTCCTTCATTTGCCCCCAGATTGTTTCAGTATCAACTTGTTCACATTCAACCGATTACTAGCGAGCGCTCTTACTTACTTATCCTTATTCCTTGTTCACTTAACTTCTACTCTTAATTTCACCTACTTCCTTTCGTATCCTCTCTCCATTCAAGCCCCACTAACTTAATTTCACATAGAACAATATAATGATCCGATAATCCATTCCTAAACCCTCCTGATTTAACATCCAAACCATACTTCAGAAGGTCGTTTCACACACAAAAATCAATCATACTTTTCACTTCGATATTCCATCTCTTACCTATATATATAGTTATATATTATATATATATATATATATAATATATAATATATAGTATATATAATCTATATAAATTATATATATATATAAATAATATATAAATATATATATATATATATAATATATAATATAATATAATATATATATATATATATATTTCTTTCTTCCGTTCACCTTCTTCTTTTGCCAAATTGGTGGGTAAGTGCTCGTACAATGCATCTGAACAGAGAAAAGCAGTAGGTAGAAATGACACAAAGTCGAAAAGATAAGCTCAGCCTATCCGCCCCTCTGTACCATCTAATTATGAGAGTCGTCACTAGACAGAAAATCCACTAGAGCACTCCTGGACCGCGACGGACCTCACTATGGTAAAATTGCCAATGTAAGGGTTCATCCCTGCCCAAGGTGGGCCACAACCCTGCCCCCATACAAAACCCCCCCCGGCCATTCTCTCTATCATGCACCTTATTCTCGCTCTCAAACTTACAATTTTCTTCTCCTTCAGAATTCCGTTCCCGACTCAATTCCACTTTCTTCTTAGGAGTCTTACCAGCCGTCGTTCCCAACACACTCCCACTTATACATCCGCCTTACCAACCTACTATCATTCATCCTTTCCATAGCATGACCAAACCACTCAACATACTTTCATTTATTCTCTCATACCCCTTTCTTCACACAACATCCACTCTCTAATACGTTCATGTCCTCTCTGTTATCATTCTTCTCACCCTAGACACCCTAATTGTCATACCTGACACATTGAACTGTTAGATCTAATCTTCTTTATTCCAGACCGGATACGTCTCACTACCAATACAATTAACACAGTAACAAAATACCCTCTCCTGTAAGACCTACGCAATTAGAATTGTTCCCTTTGCATTGCCCAACGATTTAATTGCACCAGCCCCTTCCTGCCATTTCACAACTTTCCTAACTACATCCTGCCATCGTCCGTTCCTTCTCATCCAACATCATACCCAAATATTTAAACTCAGACACTGTTCTAGCTGCTCATCATCTAACATATACTCAATCAAACGAGGATGTCCTCACTCACAGACATAACGCTTACTCTTATCCACGTTTACTTTCAAGCCCTCCTTTAACACACCCTGCAAATCTCTCTATCAATCCTCTCAAACTTCTCAGATCGCCTACACAGAACCAAATCATCCGCATTTAATAGGTATGGCACCCTCTCACTCATCTCCATTCTCACCATTCTAAACACATTTCCTGCCATCCCCCAACCTCAAATTCTTTCATAACCTCATCCATATACAAATTGAATAACGCAAGGGAGACATAACACAACCCTGTCTTACTCGGCTATCCTAAAACCAATCACCATTGACACCATTTATTCTACACACGCTTCAACTATCGTCAAACATACTTTGATTCCATTCCAGAAGCCTACCACAACAGCATGATTATCTTAAACCCTGCCATAACGCTCCCCTATTAACTCTATCATACCTGTTGCAGATCCATAAACCTAAATACAATTTTATTTCTTCTCCTCATTTTCTCAATCATTTTTCAATGTAAAGATTTGATCCACACATCTCTCTAACCATCCTAAACGCGCACCTTGTCTTCACCAATCAGTTCCTCATTCACTCCTCGTCGCACTCATTTCGACCAAAATACCAGCATATAACCTCCTACAACATCAATAAACTTATTCCAACTTAATTTTACAGGTTCCCTTTTCTCCTACCCTTATACGGTACTATTACGCTCTCATCCTCCATGCCTTGGAATTACCTCCATCAAAACGCTTTAATTAACACAACTTCCAAACTCAATCAATCACCATCTCGGCTCTTGATCATTTACTAGTAATTTCATCTATGCCTGCAGATTTAACCATTCTTCAACTTTCTCTCACCTACTCATTACCTCCTCCCTTACTAATAACTCATCCAAAATACTCTATTCCTTCTTGACCACAAAACCGCACGACCTTCACTACAATCATCATTATGTTAATATGTGCAATTTCGAAGTGTTCTTCTTCACGACTCCCCACATCCATTTCCATCATTACAAAGCACATCCCTATTCATATTCTAACAGATTCCCCTTATTCCATTCTACCTTTCCGCGCTTCCTTCCGAAAGCTTCCTTATTTCTGTATTGTCCTTCATCATCTCCTCCAAAACTGTCATTACTCTTGTTTTCTCCCTCTATACATCCCTTTGTAGTATTCTTTTCCTCCTGCTATATATCTCAAGCAATCTTCTTGAATCTCATTCATGTTCTTTTATACTTCACACGCTTCTTTTTTACCTTTACCGCTTTCATCACCTCTTCATTCCACCATTCGCTGTCTAACTCTTACTTCTACTTTAGCCACATCACCACACTTCTTGCAGCTTACTAACATTGCTTCCTTTCATGTTGCCCCCAGATTTGCCTCAGTCATCCAACTTGTTCACATCAACCGTTTTTACTTAGCGAGAGCTCTACATATTATCCCTTATTATCCTTGCAACACTTAATTCACTCTTAATTTTACCATTCTTTCGTATCACTTCCTCTCCATCAAGCCCCCACTAACTTATTTTACATAGAACAGATATTAATGATTCCTAATCCCATTCCTAAAGCCCTAACTGATTTAACATCCAACACATTATTCAACATCTGCTCTTCACCAACACTAATAACATACTTTCAACTCGATACGTACATCTCAACTACCAACTCTGTATACTGTATGGAATATCTTGGTTTAAAGAAAGTATTACTTCACACATACCTCTCTCTTCACAGACACTCAATACTCTTCTACCTATTCTCATTCCTCCGCCCCCCAAAACACCTGTAACCATCCTTTTTGATCACCTATCCAACTCATTCAGGCCCCTCAAAACTACATGCTGAAGCCTCTCTGACTCACCCATCCAAAACACATTCAGATTACCCAAATCGTACTCTCTTCAAGACGTTCCTCATGATCCGGACCATCACCGTCACAACCAAATACATCTGATCCTTTTCAAACTACATTTACCATTATGAATTCTAGGACTGCACACAATCAAAAGTCTACCAACTTATACACAGGTCAACTCATAAAATTCTAACTCCTCTCTCTCTCCTCTCGTGCATTCTGCTGCACATCGCAGGCTTAACGCACACATCTTCCAAATCACATATACCACTTTAATTTCAACCTTTTCCTTCACTTTGTTGTCGTCACAGCGACAAATCAATTTGCCCTTGCTAAATACATCCATCACACCTCTGTCCTCTTCTCCTCAACATTTATTCCTCTGACATTCCATGTACCCCATACGATTCATGACAATTCGGCCGAATAGTTAGAACATGTCCCGTTTACGGGATCACGACCTCTCGAGCCTGCATGTAGTCATTCCTGCAAGAAATAGATGGTAAGTAGGCACCAACCAACTACACCAGCCTTATCACTTTCTACGCACCGCAGGACATACGATGTGGGAATTCTTTCTCCCCCCGCACACAGGGATATGAGTCGTAGGGATGTCTGTAAGGTGTTATTTAGAAGTGGGGTGTGTGTCTTAATCAGTGTATTGATATGTGGATAAATGGTGGTTATTAATATGTTGCCTGGAGGATGAGTGTGGAAATATGAAGCAAAAGCGAAAGGCGCACCATTAAAAATGGAGAAAATTTCTCCTCTTCCAAGGTTTCAGGAACTTTCCCCATAAATATATATATATAATATATAATATATATATATATATAATATATATAATATATATATATATATATATATCATATATCTAATATATATATATATTATATATATATATAATATTATATCATATGATATATAAATATATATATATATAATTATATATTACTATTACATATATATATAAATATAATTTTCCTTTCCTCAGATTGAGGGTGAGGTGCGTAGCATACACCGCAAACAGAAAAATAGTAGAAGAACATGACACAAGTTGAAAAGTAAGCCCCTCCACTTACTGTTCCCTTTATCCTCTTAAGTGTGAACTCTGTGCAGTCTGAAAAATGCACCCTACGTCTTCACTAAACTGCGACGAACCCTCACTGTGGTATCTCGTCAATGTGGGGTTCATCCCATCAGCCAGACCCACAACCATACCTCCTCACAAAACCCAGCCATTCACTCCTATTATGCACCTTTCTTCTCCCCTCTGCCAAACTCGCATTCCTCTCCTTCAGGCATATCTTTACTGACTCAATCCACTTTTTATTACCTTTATTACTTTTATTTTTTTTTATCTTATTACACCATAGTGTCACTGCTATACATAACACCAGTAACAACATATCCTCATGCAGAACAGAACCCTTGCACGCACTTAAGACTTAGTCCCTTACATTCACCAAACATTTAATTTCACCAGCAACCTTCCAACCACTCACAAATTTCCTACAACACTCAGAATCATCTGTTCCCTTTTCATCCAACATATTTCCTAAATATTTAAACTCGGATACTTGTTCCAATTGCTCACTATCCAACATGATTTCACATCGCGGATTCTTCTCACCCAGCACCATCACCTGCCTCTTATCTACATCTACCTTCAAACCCTTCCTTTTACACACCCTCTCAAACCCTTCTACCAATCCTCTCAAACTTTCTTCAGATTGCTACAGAAAACCAAATCATCAATTTTCAAAGCTCTGAATTATTTTTTAGAATTGATAATTTGAATTGTGTATCCTTTACTATTAACAATTTGTTATAATATGTATTTAAATTTTTTATCTTTGAGCTGTGTAAGAATACGGATATTTGCAAGAAATATAAAATAAGACTTGCAATTTTGCATTATATATTTATACAGATGCAGGAGCTATTCTCTGTTTTCAATTCACAAAGATTATAATAATGTGTGATGAAATTACTCCATTAACTTTATGTAATAAAAGAATCTTAAAAGCAATCAAAAGTAGATGAAGGGGTATTCTGTTGCGATAAATACATCGTCTAATCACATAATTTTAGGGTAAAATAATATTACCATAGTATATTATTATGGAATATTAGTTTTTAAATGGTGTTTCATTCTGTGCGTTTTGGTCTAATATTTTAGCGTTAATACGTTTGTCTAGTTAAGAAATTTAAAAATTTAGTAAAAACATTTTATTAACCTTTCAAAATGCTATGATGTTCGAAATTTACGAACACAATTGTAAAAGTGATTATAAACAAATTTGAGCATGCTTTTTAATTCAGTGCTGAGGAGCTATTGATTTTTCTTTATTTTTTCTTTTGGCTCTGATTGCTCTACTGTTTTAAAATTTCCCAGTTCTGGTTTCACCAGTTTAAAATATATATGGCTCTAACTCTCACTCTGAATATATTTATTTTATAGTAAAAAAAAAGATTATTTTGCTCCGGCTCAATCCCCCCAAAAAATCTGGCTACAGATCCACCCAAACAAAACCTTATGACACAGGCTATGACTCTAACCTCCCTGCTCTTTACTGAGGCAATAAAACAAATATTTAAAAAAATTATAACCTGTTTGAAAATAATTATATGTTAACAGAAGCATACATTTACTTACCCTCTGATGTATTATTTTAAAAGTGACCAAATGAAGGCACTTCAGCTCAATGAAAACATTAATCTCATCATTTTATTTACAGCGGAAGCAGAGAAAGATGCAGATCAGTTAACAAAATATTTGACAAGACATCTGCGCAAATCTAAATTTGCTTACAATGTGAGTATATATATATATATATATATATATATATATATATATATATGGCGTATATTTATATATATATATATATATATATATTATATATATATATATAGATTATATATATATTTATATATATAATATATATATCGGTATTATATAATATATATAATATATATATAATATATATTATATATATATATATATATAAATATAATATATATATTATAGTATAATATATATACGTATATATATCAGTGGCGTACCCTTGAAAGATTATATCTTGGGAGTAAGGAGATGAATATTATTATATATATATATATATATATATATATATATATTTATTAGATATATATATAATATTATATAATATATATATACTATATATATATTAATTACTATATATATACAGAATATATATATATATAAATATATATATTTATGGAGAGAGAGAAGAGAAAAAGAGAAGAGAGAGAAGAGAGGACAGAGACAGAGACAGAGACAGAGACAGAGACAGAGACAGAGACAGAGAGAGAGAGATTCAAAATTCTTTTTTTTCAAATTTCTTCGTACGTTTTCGCCAGAACGAAAAGTTTCGTTCCAGTGGATTCTCGTATTTTTTTCATTCGTACAGCAAGGTAATAATGTTGGCCGCCCTATATATTAATTTTATATGAAATATGAAAATCTATGTAAGCCCATAGCTTAGAATTTTACTTCTTAAGAAAAGAGTAGGAAGGCAAATTTCCAAATGAATTAAGTTATTATAATTGCTTATTGCTAATGTAGGTGTTTTTCTTAAACTTTTTTATAAATCAGTTTCGTTTTTCACTTTCAAATAAAAATTGTAATAGTTTAGTTAACTTACCATTTAATTTATTTATCAAAATTAGATCAAAATATATTGGGTGGAGCTTACCTACCCTACTACGCCCTTATGTATATGCCCCCTGATATATATATATATACTATATTATGATATATATATATATATATATATATATATATATATATATAAGTATATATATATATATATATATATATAGTAATATATATATATATTTATATATGTTATATATATATAATATAGCTATAATACACAAGTATCTAAAACAATCCCGACGTACAGAAATAGGACCCTAAGCTAATGGCACTAAGCAAAACTTTACACCTCACACCTCAACATCACTATCATCAATAAACCACTTCTTATTGTTATCACTGTTATCACATTACCATCAACCAATAATTATAATCATACTCTCGGTCTGCAATCTCCAACTTTTCCATATGGTATACATCTCATTTCTATTTACCTTCACTCTTTACTATCTTCATTTTACTTTCCCACACACAAGACATCTTCTTCTCCAACATCCTCCTTCACATGTACACATCCACAACTTTTGGTAACATCGGACTTCCTCACTAACTTTTCTGTGCCACTACATACTTCTTCCTCTTCTTATCTCTATTCCTCACTATTCTATACCTTTTATCAACACATAAGCTCACGCACAGTGTTATCAAGTAGTCCAATCCTCATTATTCTCCTCTCACCCGCGACTGTCTTCATCACTTTAAGATCACAAATTCTTTAATCAACTGGCCTGCTTGTGTACGTAATATCGTTTTTCTTCCTTTTTTCACGTCTCACAAACCATACGTTTGTACCAGCGGCCTATCACTAATACCTCTACCCAGATGACCACTCCAGCCCTGCTGGGATCCACCCATAAAGATGAGGTACCAGGATATCCTCATCGATAGTCATAATTCTGTTGGAGTAGTGGTTTGGTAGAGAGGTCTGTGGGTTGAATCGGGCGGAGGAGGCTGTTGGATTACACTAAAGTTGCGCATTTTTATCATCTCTCTGTGTCTGCGCTCACAGTAATGTAAACTAGTTTCTTCCTCTCTCCTGCCACTTGTATTTTCCTTTTCACGCTACATATTCCCTGATCATACTGCTGTATAATATTTCCCCAGGGTGACACTTCGAATACACATATCGCACTTGGGTCTCCATTACAATCTATTCCTTTCTGTGTCACGGACGCTCACTAATACCCCTCATTATATACCTGTGTTCCATCTTACCGTTAGTCATTACGATTCCGTCTTCCAGTGTCCCTCCTACATCATCATTTTCTCACTTGACACATTCCTTTTTGTCCTCGTGCCAACACTTCTACCTCTCCCCGTCCTTACACAATTATCACGGAGTTCCCTGGGGTCAGATCCCGGGAATTGGAACTTGGGATCTAATTATTTTAAAAATTCCTTAACATTACTAACTAATCCCAGATAGTGGAGATGCTTGTTACCATCTTACCCACTGACATCTGTCAAGCTTTGGCTGAGAGCCCATGCACCGAATATCTCCTTTGAGATTCCTCTGATTTGGTGGGGGCAGCCCCATACCAACCGTGACCTGATCTTCTGCCACTTCGTCGTTCCTCACTCTTTTTCTCTAATCCCTCCACAAGTTACGTTCACCATGCATCCCGAACAGTTTTAAAATCTCACTCTCCTTACCAAAGTAAGGCAATACCATCTGCTTGATTTTGTAACGCAACATTCGCATCCCTTCCATCATACTGTGCACGCTTCATATCTTCTACGCCAAATCCACTTTAACCGGCACTTCCATCTTTATTTATTCGTGGTTCTCCAGCACAACTCGATTCTTATCCCATATTCCCTCATAAGTATTCATCATTTTTTTTGTTCGTTACTAGTTAGGAAGTATTCACATTTCTGTGTAATCTGGTTCTCTACTGCTTCTCTTGGTCCCCAGGCTTTTAATACCAACTTTTCTCTTTCGCACTATCATAAATTCTATCCATTTAACTCAAAGACTTCCTGCAATCACAAACACACTCAAATGCTTTTGCTCCTAGACCCCAAACTCAACATAATCTCACCCACAGGTTTTTCAACTCTCTTACGCACATCGTCCCATACCATACTTCAAATTATTTTTTTCCACAATGTCATACACTTTCGCTTATTTACCTTCACCATCAAACTCTGGATCACGCCTGACTTACTACGTCTCAACAATATTACTCTTATCGCTCTTACCGTACCACACTGCCACTACCAGTTCCACCGGTCTCTCTAACCCATATTTCACCGTTTAAAATGGAACTAACTATAAACAAACCCAGACAGTAATCGACAACACCCACACAACATCTTCAGAGCCTTCGCTAACTACGTTCTGCTACACTGGAAAAAGCTGGTAGGCAGACTAATCTATGAAAAACACTGACGATTATACCATACGATACTAGTTGCTTATTCATTATGGAATAGGATGTTGTGAATGGCTGAACAATAACTTGTAACAAAAGGTCTTTCCTAATAGATAGCGCACAATAACGTACCGTAATTAATTAAAATAAATTTACTTAACAATTTGGTACACAGACAATTACTACCGTGCCGGATTCTGACTCGATCACAAATCTACACAGTAGTAGAGGTACTGTCCTAAAACTAAGAAGCACCTATCAATAAATCAATTAATATACTTCTTTATATCTACACACTATTCTTAACAGACATATATGTCTACAACAAATCAAGCTAAATTATATTGTTCCATTGTTCCAATATAATATCTTGCTCTTCATTTAGTCATCCGCACCATCAACAATTCTTCTTCCCACTCTCACTAATTTATCGTTCCTTTCGTCTTTATTGCTTTTTTAAGTTCTTCCATATTTTTACCACCATATATTTTATTACTTTACAGACTGGAATACAAATTAATTAAACAAAAACCAAACATGAAACTTTATTCTAAACTTCTAAACTACATTCCAAACACATCTGCCTTTAAGGACCACTAGTTAAATAAACTTTTGATGAATCACGACCATCATTTCAAGGTTAATCTTTTTTCTCTCACATCATCAGTCACACCTGAAAAACAAACAAAAACTATATATAATATATATGATATATATATATTATGTATATATATTATATATTATATATATAATGATATATATTATATATATTATCTAATATATATATACTATATTTATATATATATGATCAATTATAATATATATATATATATATTGAGAGAGGGAGAGAGAGAAAGAACTTGGTTTTAAGACAAAAACAAATTTTTTTTAAACAACAGAGCTATTAAACAAATGTTTTTTTTGCTTTTTTATGGCGTTTTTATGCTATTTTGATGTGTTTTAATGTAGTTTTTAATGGTTTAATAGATTTTAAAGGCAAAAAAATCACTTCTGGGAACTGTTATACACATGTGCTAACACATATTTTAAAATTCCTTAATAAATTTCTTTACATTCTTAAATTTCAAATTTTCTTGTATACTGTAAACCTGGTATTAAAATTTTATTAATTTTTTTGGAGTTTTACATAAACTCAAGTAAAAAATAAGAGGGTATATATATAATATATAAAATCTATCTGAAAAAAAGGTTTTAACTTTACTTATTGTTACCCCCCAAAAAACATTACTTATATTCTGCAATGGACCCAAAATTAGAATTAATGCGCTAATTGCCGATAATAGACGACAAATGTCACTTTATAATTTGAACTCTCTTTAAAGGATGACAGATGATAATGAAGCACAAAGAAAATCCACTGCGCTACCGTTTCTCACAAATCCTCACACTCCACATATGAATTTTATTATAAACTTTTGAAATGTAGGATAAATGGTAGAAAATGAACTCCAAGTAGCTCGAAACAAGAATCATATTTTAAACATGTATAAATTTACAAATATATATATATATATATATATATATATATATATTATATTATATATATATATATTATATATATAGTATATTAATATATATATATTACGGTATATATATATATATTTATATATATATATATGAGTATATATATATATATATATACTATATACTATAATATAGTGTATATATATTATATATTATATATGTATATAAAATTTAATATATATATCATATATGATATATTATATATATATATATATTATATATATATATATATATATAATATAATATATATATATAATATATATATATACAATATATATTCATTCTCACAATAATATAAAATTTCACAGAAAATTTTTTATTTCCTTTCAGCTACTCTTCGATTGAAATATTGAGAAAACCATATCAATACAAACGCTAAAGAAAATCATTAATGAAATTTATAATTTTTTAAATATTTTATGGGCATGGTTTTTTTATTGGTTTAAAACCATATTGGCTTTTTTTAATGTGGTTTAAACCAATGGTTTAACAAATGGTTTAAACCATCCCACCATATATATATATAATATATATAATATATATAAGTAGATATATATAATATATATAGGTATATATATATATTATAAATATACCATATATATATATATATATATATATATATATTTTATATATATATACCTCTTATATACGAAAACAGTTTGTTATGAAACCTCACTCTATATTCTTATTTTTGTTTTGACCTTTTTGTTTATTCCTCTTTTATGTTTATCTTTTCTTTTCCTTGCCCAATTTCATGATTACTTTCTCCCCCTCTGTTCGTTTTACTTTTGTTTGAAATGTAAATATTCTCCATTGTGTATCTTTCTCTTTTTATTCCTTTTCTTATTCCACAATTCTTTTCAGTTTATTTTTAAAAGATATTTTAATGGTTTGTCTGCAAGGACATCACCCACCGTTTCTAATCTTAAAATAAATTATAATATTTGATTGTGTATAATGTGTTATTCTTAAAGTTTAGCCGTTTTTATTAAAAAAAAAAACAGAAAAAAAAACTTTTTTTTTTTCACTTGAATTTTTAAAACTTTTAGGAATTTTTTGCTTTAATAAGTGTGTACATTTTAAGTTACATTTCTTGTTCATTTTATTTAAGGTCACTGGCATTGGAAGAGCCAGAGTGCCAATTGTGAAATTTAATTGCAAAGTTGGTGGAATACATGTGGATCTCTCTTTTAAGAATGGAATGCCCCTTTATAATACAAACCTTATCAAACTTTATACGAACACTCATAGCATTGTTCGACCTTATCTTATGTGTATAAGATACTGGGCTAAATTGCAGGGATAAATTTTCGTACTGGGCTGTGCATGCTTCAAAATTTGTTTTTTCTCTTGAAACTTAGAATATATATATATTATATATATATATATATATATAATATATATATCTTTCATATATTTTTTGCTCTCTAGACATTATAATATATATATATATAATATATATATATATATATATATATATATATATTATTATATTTATAATATATTACTATAATAATATATATATTCTTTCTTTCCTTTCTTCAATTCTCTTTGCAGAGAGGGGGGGGTAAGGTGGCTGTACAAGCATACGGAAAAGAAAGCAGTAGGAGAAAATGAAACGTCGAAGAAAGCCAGGCCTTCACGGGGCGCCTCTGGTACCCATTAATTAGTGAGAGCTCGTCTCAGACAGAAATCCACCCTAGAGCAATCCATGGGCACCGCGACGGACGGCCTCACTGATGGTAAATCAGTCATGTAAGGGTTCTGCTCCTGGCCCAGGTGGGCCAACAACCATGCCCCATAACAAAACCCGCCATTCTCTGCTTATCAATGCCTTTAATTCCTCGGCCTCTTGCAAACTCACATTTCTCTCTCGTTCCAGACATTCGTTCACCGCCTCAATCCACTTTCTCTTCGGTCTGCCACAGCCGGGTCGGTTCCCAACACACTCTCTCCACTATACATCCGCTTAAAACCAAGCGACTTTCATTCATCCTTTTCACATGATCAAACCACCATCTCAACATACTTTCAATTTATTCTCTCATTTACCTCATTTACCCCTTCACACCACACCACTCTCTAATACGTTATTCCTCAGAGTTTTACTTAATCTCTTTCAAACACCTAAGGCATACCCTAAGTTGTCCCATCTGACACCATTGGAACTTTAGATCTATACTATCTATTCCAGACCCATAGGCTTGCTACCATAGCATAACACAGGTAACACATACACTCCATGTAAGACTCTAGCGCACTCAAGACTTAGGTCCCTTTACATCCACCAACGATTTTAATTGGCACCAGCCACCTTCCTGCATATCACGTAACTTCCTACTACACTCTGGCAATCAATCCGTTTCCCTTCTATCCAACACATCCACTAAATATTTAACTCATGACACTTTGCTCCAGCCTGCTCATCATATAACATAACTTCACACTTGAGGAACTTGTCCTCACTCACCAACCATAACCTTACTGCTTATCTACGTTTTACCTTTCAAACCGCCCCTTTTACATACCTGCCAAATCTCTCTACCATCCTCTCAACCTCTCTTCAGATTCGCCACACGCAGAAACAAATCATCCGCTACTAATAGGTAGGGACCCTCACGTCTCTCCATTCTCCATCATTCTATACACCATTTCCTGCCATCCCACCTCGCATTCTTTCAATAAACCACCGATCCATATACCATGAAATAGCCAAGGGGAGACATACACACAACCCCTGTCTCAACTCGCGCTATAATCCTAAACCAATTCCACGCATTGAACAGTTACCATTTATTCTTACACACGCTTCATATTGTCATTACATATTTTGATTCCAGTTCAGGAAGCCTACCACCAAACACCATAATATCACTATACCTGCCATAAGCTTCCGGCTATTTACTCTATCATACTCCCTGTTGTACAATCCATAAACACCTGAATATATTTATTCTTGCTTCCTCCCCAATTTTCTCAACTATTTGTTTCAATGTAAAGATTTGATGCCACATCATTCATTCCACTCCTAAACGCAACCGGTTTGTTCTTCACCAACGGTCCTCAGTCATCGAGCATCTTTCAACAAAATAACCGAAGAATATACCTTTACCTACAACACTCAATAAACTTATTCCCTATAATTTCTACAGTTCCCCTTTTCTCCTTAACCCTTATATAAGGGTACTATTACCGGCTCTCCTCAATCCTTGGAACTATACCCGTCATAAACGCTTTAGTGTACTACAACTTCCAAAATCCAAATCAATCAAAACCAAATCTCGCCTCCGCTCTTGATGGATGTTCACTGAGTAATTTCCTCATACCTGCAGATTTAAAATTCTTTCAACTTTCTCACTTACTTCATTACCCATATCGCTCCTTTATACTAAACCTACTCCCCCAAAATAAACCTATCTCCTTATCTTGCAACCAGATACAAAAACTCCAAACACTTCACTAAACACTCATCATTACTGTTATATTGGTGCAGTATTTTCGAAGTGTTTCTTTCCACACTTTATATCTATATTATATATATTATATATATATATATGATCATAGTTATATTTACTATAGTATATATATAATTAATATATATATATATATATATATATATATATATATAATTATAATATTATATACTATAGTATATACACATACACACACTTTTTATATATATATATATATATATATATATATATATATATAAAGTTATATATTCTATATATATATAATATATATTATATATATATATATTAGTATTATATAATATATAATATATATTATAAATAATATATATATAATTATATATATATTATAATATATATATATACATATATATATATATATATATATAATATATATATATATTTATATATATATATAATATAAGAATGTTAAATATTGCAATAAATACATCGCAATTATGTAAGAGTGTTAAGGAAAGCACCATATAATGGGAAAGGTAAAGAATTAACTGCTTCTCTGGGATTGAACCACGGCACCGGGTATATGGTCCTCAGTCGCAACATGGCGGGGGTTCAATCCCGGAGAAGGCAGTTAATTCTTAACTCTTCCCATTATTATGTTCTTTCTTTAACATACACGTTAATATATATTTAGATATGTATATATATATATTTTATAATAGTATATATATATATTATATATATAGATATATTATATATATTTAATATATATATATATATTAGTATATATATATATATATATATATATATATTACCATAGCGTGAGGGTCCGTCGCGGTCCCATGAGCTCTAGGGGGTGGATTTTCTGTTGTTGACGAGAGATTCACTAATTAAATGGTTGAGACAGGAGGGGGCGGGTATAGGCTGGGCTTTCTTTCGACTTTGTCATATTCCTACTATTTTCTTTCCGGTGCTTGTAGGCGCACCTTAGCTCCAGTCCTGGGGAAAAAGAGGGTAGCTAAAAAGAAAGGAAAGAAAGATAATAATATATATATTATATATATTATATATATATATATATTAATATATATATATAATATATAATATATAGTATTATATTATATATATATACTATAATATATATTTATTCTATATATATATATATATTATAATTATATGCGGATGGATTGGTTTTGTGTTGGTGAATCTGAAAGAGAGTTTGAGAAGGATTGGTAGAGAGATTTGGCACTGGGGGGGGTGTGTAAAAGGAGGGGGTTTGAAAGGTAAACGTAGATAAGAGTAAAGGTTATGGTTGTGAGTGAGGATCGTCCTCGGTGTGAAGTTATGTTTAGATGGTGAGCAGCTGGAACAAGTGTCTTGAGTTTATCATATTTACGGATATATTGTCTGGATGAAAAGGGGACCGGATGATGCAGAAGTTGTAGTAGAGGAAAGTATGTGAATGGCAGGAAGCGTTGGCCTCGGTGCCAATTAAATCGTTCGTGCATGTTTGAAAGGACTAAGGTCTTGAAATGCGCTTTGGGGTCTTACATGAGCGTATGTTGTTACCTGTGTTTAATGTATAGTGAGGAGACTAATGGTCTGGATAAGAGGGTATGATTAAAGTTCCAATTTGTTCGATGGATCTTAGGGGCGTATTAGGTGTGAGAAGATTGATAAAATGAGGAATGAGCGTATTAGAGAGTTGTGTGGCGTAAAGAAAGGGATAAATGAGAGAATAAATGCAAGTACGTTGAGATGGTTTGGTCATGTAAAAAGGATGATGATAGTCGGTTGGGTTTAACCAGATGTAATAGTTGGGTGCAGTGTGTTGGGAATCGATCGGCTGGGAAACCGAAGAAAAAGTGGATTGAGTGAGTAAAGGAATATCTGGAGGAGAGAAATGTTGAGTTTGGCCGGAGGCGAGAAGAAAGGTGCGTGCATAGGAGAGAATGGCCGGGGTTTTGTGAGAGGATGTTAAATGGTTGTGGCCACCTGGGCCAAGGGGAATGAACCTACAGTGACGATATGCCATAATGATGGTCCGTCGCGGTCCCAGTGAAGCTCTAGGGTGGATTTTCTTACTGCGACATGTTCTCACTAAGAGGTATAGAGGGGGACGGTAAGGCTGGGCTTTCTTTTCAAGTTATGTCATATTGACTTTTATTTTCCGATGCACGTCACACACCTTCCCCCGCTTGGGAAAAAAAGGAGATGATATGTATATATATATATATTATATATATAAGATATATATATATACTATAATATCATATACTATATATATTATATATATATATATATATATATATATATATATATATATATATACTATATATATATATAATATATATAATATATAGGGAGAGTATACGCATACTCTAAGCTATAAAATTACCTCTCATTTTTAATGGTGCGGCTTTCTCTTTTGCGTTCATATTCTTTACACACTTATTCTCCAGGCAACATCTTACTGACCATCATTTATCCAAATATCATATACACATACTTACCATCCACACCCCTCTTCTAGACAACATCTTACAGTCATCCCTACTACTTATATCCCTATGTGTGGGGGAGAAAGAATTGCTCACATCGTATGTCCTGCGTGTCGTAGAAGACGACTAAGGAACGTTGGTAGTTGGGTTGGCTTCCCACTACCACTTATCTCTTGCCAGGAATGCTAATATAGGCCTCGGAGAAGGGCGTGATCGCCGTAAACGGCCTTCTATCTTTTGGCGAAAATGTATGAATCGTATGGATACATGGAATGTCAGAGAAGTAAATGTTGAGGAGAAAGGAGAGAGAGGTGATGGATGTATTTAGAATGGGCAAATTTGATTTGCTCGCTGCGACTGAAACAAAGATGAAAGGAAACGGTGAAAATGAGTAATATGGAGTGAAATGTGTGTGTGCTTGTGTGGAAAGGAATGAGAGGGGGAGAGAAGGAGTTTCAATTTTGATGAGTGACTTGTGGTACAGAGCTATGGTAGACTTTTTGTGTGTGAGTACTAGAATTCTAATGGTTAAATTT
>JABUQX010113167.1:0-20000 GCA_015478945.1 Trachelipus rathkii
ATTTTATATATAACGCTATGCTTCAAACACACACCCCACATATTTATATACTTTATACATTATCAATATATATATTATCTATTTATATATATTATATATCTATGATATATTTTATATATTACATTCAAAATAACCCCTTAGTAATTTCACACTGCCTGGGATATTGAACCTGGGCCTAGCAGATGTCCGCGTAGTGTTTGACGACCACTCCACGATGGACAAATTTTGTAGAAATGTCCTGTGGTGAATATTCTCACCCACCAAACAGGAACCACGACGCACTCTCCCGTCCACCCGGCGTTAGCGACAACAGGCACGCGCGGTGTATACTTATCACCGGGGAACTAGCATAATTGTATAATCATAATAATTAAAATATACATATATATCAATAATAAATAATATAAATAATTAAAATATATTAAAATAATAATAAAATAATAATACATAATAATTTAATATATAATAATACATAATAATATAATATATCATAAAATTTTAATAATAATAATAAAATAATAATATAAAATATATAATAATAATAATAATAATAATAATATATATAATATATAATCATAATAATTAATAATAATATAATCTAATTAATAAGTAATAATAATATTAATAATCACTATAATCATAATAATAATATAATAATGATAATAGAATATAATATAATATAATATAATTAATTAATCAAATATTAATAATAATATAATCATAATAATTAATAATATTAATTTTAAATAATAATAAAATAATAATAATTTATAATAATATAAATACACTAATAAAATAATAAATATAACCAATATTTTTTTAGAGTAGTATAATATAACAATAATAATTGAATACATAAATATAATAACAATATTAAATATCTAATTAAAATATTAGTTATGCTAGACCTTACTATAACTATCAGCGCACTCTAAATATCGCTATATATCTATGATATGCCTCATTATATGCTCATGCAGTATACAGTAACTAATTAAGCATAAATAACACTCAAACTAAAGCTAAATAACGAATACTTACTCTTAGTGATGATAATAGATACTATAATAAATCATATACATATAATAATAATATAATATAATCTAATACATTATAATAATAATACATAGAATATATTGAATAATAAAATTAACTTATACATACGTAAACATTTTTACATTAAATCCGGCTTTATAAGTCTTGCTGCAATTACATGCCTATCATCCAATAATAGTGTAATCATAGCAATTATTAGTAATAAAATCATATATCAATAATTCATATACTAATAATAATAATTATCTAATCCGGTCATAATCATATAATCATAATAATATATAATATAATAATAATCATACTAGATATAATAAAATATAATACAATAATAATGATAGTAATAACGAGAATAATAAATGATCATAATAATATAAATAATTAATAGTGATAATATTATAGTATTAATAATCTTGAAATTAAATCTATATAATAATCTATAATAATAATAATAATTATATAATCTTATATATCTGAATAATCAACATAAGAATAACATAATATCAAATAATTAATATTCAATAGATAAAATTCGCAATAACAATATAATGTAACTAATAATAACACGAATAATACTAATATATAGTTTACACTAGATTACAATCGAGTATATATTATATAATGAATAATAATAAATAATGAATACTATAAATAAGGTAATATTTTAATCATACGCATAATCATAATACTAATATATAATAGATGCTTATGTATAACAATCAGATAATAATTCATCAATGATAATACAATAATAAATAAATATAATCTTTATAATAATAATATAATAATAATAACTAATAATTATTATCATTAATATCTAATATAATATTATAATAATATAATATATAATAACCAACTAATATATTATAATAATAATAATAAATAAAACAGAAAATTATAATAATATAAAATATAAAATAATAATTAATATAATAATATAATATAATAATATAATATAATAATTAATTAAGAATAATAACATATATTAATAAAGATTCATAATAATAATAATATAATAATCAATAACTAAATAATATTTGGTAATGTGACCATTAATTATTGAATACTAGTACAAATCACATTCCAGATAATAATAATAATAATAATATTATATAATAATAATAATATTATATAATATAATAACTAATAATCAATAATCAATACTATAATAACTAATGATATATAATTATTATAAAATAGCGCAACTTATAGTTATTCCAATTATAATTGTCGCTTGACACCTAAAAAGGTCATGAGCAGTTTTGGAAATTATGATTTTTTAGGCCTACATATAGATAATATTTCTGTTTGAGTCAATACAATATACTTTGCAGTTTTCTAGGGACCATCTTTTTGGCCTCCTAATCCGACCAATTGAAACCCGATAACATATAACATGAGTGACATATTTCTTTACCTAAACACATCTTCGACTGTGATATCAAACCCTTGGTTCCTGAGGTCCCTTCTTATGCATGATCAATAGCTTGCTGGTCCCCCTTTCTCACACATGTTGAGCATACTCTATGACGTGCCGAGTCGCTTTGGTTTACTCTGTGTACTGTGCATCTCTCCAGGCGTAAGGCGTCGTCTTGATCCCGTGTGTGTGTCACCTATATCCATTACTGTCACACATGTGCCCCCCGCACAGCTGTTATAGCGGTTACACCAGACTTCGTGCATCAACGCTCTCAAGCTTCGCTATATACTATTGAATGTCTGTTTTTGCAACTTCTTACACTAACTATATCCTCTCTCACCGCCATCTCTGTTCTGCGCTCCTTATTCTACTAAGTTCTTTCGTCCTTCTACATACTACTTGTTTACATATTTTATGTATTATTATCCTTCTTATTTTTATACTATATTTATATATACCTATAAAATATTATATATATTATTATGGTATATATATATATATATATTATTATATCTATATATTATTATATATTATATTACTATAAATATATATCTTATATAAATATATAATATATGAATATTAATTTTATTTTTACTAATTAATATATTGTTTTTACTATACAATGAAGTCAAGTCTATTATATATTATATATATAATTATTATACTTTAATTTTTATATAAAATCCTTTATTTTTATTAAAAATATTTATAAATTTATATATATATATGAAGAAAATAATCCTTATTCTCGAAAAGCTTAGAGAGAGATTCCATTTTTTTGCCTTCAGATTTATTATATATATTATTATATAATTATATTCGTTTCATATACTATATTAGACTTATATACTATTCCACCACCACAACTCTATATATTATTTATATTATATTAATATATATTATATATAACTATATATATTAAAGATATATTAATAGATCTCTTCCTATATATATTTACTATTATTGTATATATATATTTAACTCTACTTGCATCGCGCTTCATCCGTACTCATTTCCTTTTACTATCATATGTATTATATATATAATTTACTTATTAAGTTTTTTATCTATCATCATTCTTTCTTTTCTTTTACCTCGCCCAGGCAAGGATTATTCTGCCTGTCACGCGCGCAACGTCTTTCTCCGACATCCCTCTGCGAATATTCCTCTTCTCTTTAGCACTCTCATTTTTGGTAAGCTGGACTCTGTTCCAGAGATCCTCACGGTACCGACCCATCTTTTCTCGTCCCCTTGGTTCCTTCTGCCTCCTGTATTCCATTCCCATCTTCTTTTTGGCTTCTGTCCTGCTTGCCGAACTCTCCAAATGTCACCCCAATTATTCCCATTCTCCCCCATTCCATCCTTCAGTTAATCTTTCCTTCACCCCGTATATTTTCTTCATTCCTTATTCTGGTCTCTCTACTTTTTCCGATCATAGTTCTTAATACCCCATCTCCGCCGCTTGTATTCTGCTCTCCTCTCTCCTCGTTGTCCATGTATCCGCTCCGTACAGCAGCGTAGGAGTCAGTATAATGCTGTTAAAACTCACTTTTTTAACCTCTAATTCAGATGTTCCTATCTTTCATAATGGGGTATACGCTTTCAAACTATCCATACTTGCTCATTCTTTCGACGTAATCTCGTCTCCACTTCCTCCCCTTCTGTTACAACATCCTCCGAGATAATTGCAGTATTTACCGCCTTCACCCTCCTCCCTCTCACCACCATCCTCATCCCTTCCTCATTTCTCCGGTTATTCGTCTTATATCTCTGTCTTCTGGTACGTTCATCCTCCATCCCCTCTTCCCTCCAACTCCTCCGTAAACAATTCCACCACCCTCTCGATTCGTCTCCTCTCTCTCGCTCCACATGCCAGATCGTCCGCATATGCCTTATGTCCCCTTCAAATTTCCCCAGTCATAGGGAACATGATACATATATCAATAAACCAGCAGTGGGAGTATAACAACTCCCTGCTTCACTCCTGGTTTTCCCTTCAAAACCAATCTTATTCGTTTCGCGGCACGCAGGTCATTCGGACATATAGTAGACAACCTGCAGTTCTTAACACTGAAATATATTGTTCATATACAGTACACCTTATATAATGTCCGACCTTCGGCACTCCCAATGATCCTTCATCGGGTCACATCATTCCCCAACGTGAGTCAGTGTGTCGTGTTTGCGTCAATCGATGCAACCCATATAACGTCGCCGGACAGGATCAGTTTATCACATGACCAAACCTTACAACAAGAATCTTTTGCCATTATCCAGTATGTCGTACCACTAGTCTCTCCATAGCCCGATATCTTATATATGAGCTTGGTAAATCATAGAGAAGAACAGCGTTCGCTCACTGGCCTCACGATATATATCTCTGTGACTTACTCTACTCTAATTATTTTTATTGTGTGAAACCTACAGCAAGAATCTAATACAATTCCTTACGAAATATAATATTACACAGGTCATATATCCTTTATTCTATCCTACAATATCCGTCACTTTACAGATATCTTTTCTGTTCTGCGACTGCCTCTGATCAGACCTAGGGCGAGCGAGTCTTCAAGGAAATTACTTCTCGTGCAGGTGCAAAATGTTACTTTACTCTTCGCAAGCAGTAGCAGGCACTCGTACGGCATATAATGCTGATATCCATATTTGTAGGTTAGGAGTTCAATTGGGAACATGGTGTGTCTCACCCTTGCCTCATGTGCGCGCCTTCGTCATCCTGCTCGCACATAACATTGGTTCATATATTCGCGATGTACGAAATTGCCACCTGTATCTTTCGATTCCGCACTCTCACCTAGGCATACGTAGAGTCAGGCCTCGGTTTTACCTGTTCTGGTGTAAGTTACACCCGTGTTTAATCTTCATATTTGTTTTTTATTTAAAGAGTGCCTACACAATTTACATCATGTCGCCCTATTAAGTCCTCTCGAGCTATGTGTACATATGACCCACAACTCTTACCTCCACAGAGTCAGCACTACAGCTTCTTTCTCTTCATCTCTCAAAATTATCGTAAACTTAGCTATAGTCACTCTCAGTGCTCTGCATCCTCTCTCTCCTCAGAGTGTTCCTCTTTCGAAGTCTTATGCTCTTCTCAAAAGAGCGCGCGTGCATGTTATTCTCTCGTTTCTCTATCTCCATAAAATGTTACATTATCGTTGTAGTGGTCATTACTGTGTAGTTCGTGATTAATTTTAGATAGTTTATATTCGTCAATAAGCCTATTTCGATTTTTTCTTAAACACTGTTTTAATTTTATTCTGTCCTCACGGCACTCACACTCACTCCTTACCTAATCCTACTTCATAATATCAGTTTACTGTCAATATCATATACAACCATTCTCTTCTATATCCATATTTTATTGCCTCGTACCTTACTTATATTCTATCTTAGCTATCGGCTTTCTTGCCGTTGATAACTAATTAATATCCCTCATTTTTCATGTATGACGTCATCATGTTGCTTTCTTTTTTTAGCCACTTCCTACATTTATTCCTGTTATTTTACATACGTATAAATGTTGCTTTTTTTATCCTTTCTTGCTACGTTACCCACCATGGGGTGTAAGTTCTTTTCTATAAGTACTCACTACTACCTCTCATCGTTATGTACTAAGTAGTTATTATCTTCGTTAGCCATCAGCCTTAATGACCGATTCCTCCATGGTCAAGTACTTCAATTTTTAGCTCTCCAGGTGCCTGTATGAGGGTGCTCTCTTGCATAGTCTCCTCGAGTTACCAGAATAGTCGCTATGTATCTGGCTTCCATACGCCAACTCGGTATATATATATACAGACTACCCGTCAGCTAGCTACAGTACTGCACTTGCCACTCCTATAAAGCGTATTTACGGTTATGGTATACCTGACCATCCCTTAATAACCGATTGATTCTCGATAGGAATAGTCCGCGGCATTACCCCAATGAGACTAACATCCCCGGTGGGTAATAACCCCTGACATGTCATTATACCCTATAGTATACCACGGCTGCGTGAGCCGCCGCGAGCCGGAAGACCGGGAGTCTGGATGCCGATGGAGCGCTCACGTTTGTTGGGTGGGCGCGAGCCGGTAAAGCAGGACGCGCCGAATGTACTTGTTGGAAGACTCGGAAGAGACCAGGAGCCGAGAGCCGGAGCGGGCGCGGCGAGAATTTTAGGGGATCTAAGGGGCCCCGAAGGAAAGATGACGGCAAGCCGTGGGTCGGAGGCTGACAGATTGTGATGTTGTTTAGACCGTCGGACCGGCGGCCGGGGCTAGTGTCAGGAGTCCTGAGGTGCTACTGACATATAACATGGAGTCTATATGCAATACCGGCCTCGTCAGGTGTGACTAGGATACAAAATTAAGTCCGAATATATTCAATAACCTTTTATTAACTTTACCAGGTGCTCATATCTCCAATTTAATTATTATATGGAATAGGTGTAAATGATTAGTGGAATGGCGCTGTGATACGTGAGTACTTCATATAAGTTTATTTATATAATATATACATACTTATATAAATACTAAAGTATCTAATAATAATTAATATATATATACTATATATATTATACTGAATTATTAATATATAATTATGAATATAATATATTATATATATAAATAGTATATGTATATATATTATATGTTATATATCTATTTATTATATATATATATATATACTTATAATAAATAAAATATATATATAATATATATATAAACTAGTATATATATATATATTAAGGAGATCACCTCAATTCTTATATTCCAATATTTCAAAATTATATATATAAATAATTATATATTATAAATATTAAATATTATATTTATCATATATATATATATATATATAATAGTAGAATAAATACAATTAGTGACTATATAATATATAGTTATATTATATATATATTATATTATTATAGTTATATTAATAGTTAATAGTAAAATTATATATATATCCATCAACATATGTATAAAATATAGGTAGTATATATATATTAATTATAATTTTACAATAGCTAAGGAGATATTTGTTGTCACAGAATAATTTGAATTATTGTTTATTTGCCTTTTTAACATAACTAGGGCAATAAATAAATAGAGAAGGATTCCGACGGTTATACTCTCAGATGTATTTCACATAACTATAAGAATGTGAAGTCTAAATAAGTGTTGTGGAGTAGTCTTGTTGAGAATAATTCAAAATCTCTGGTGGGTGACAACCCAAATATACTCAGAGAAATCTCTCTGAATAATAATATCACCTTCATTGATATTTGTTAATAATTACTCACTGAGTGGGAAGGAGATAGTTGTGATTATCTTAAGGATTTGATTACGAATTTAGTTCCAAGCTATGACTAAATAGTGCCCACACACACGTCTGTGTCTCTGGATTGGAAAGTACGATACTCAGTTTGCTTCATGCTCATCAGAATAGAGATCTTTACCTTTAACCCTCTCCAGAGTTAATGTCCGGATAGATGGGTTCGCTACACGAATACATCTTAAATTGGATCCTTTAAATTTTAATGAGGACATGTATTATTACAAACGCTATCGTATCCATGGGACATATTGTGTAGCAATTGTGTGTTAAAAAGAAAGGTGAAGCTCAAGGTAATTAATCATGATAAACCTTTAATTTCAACAAACTCAGGATCATAAAGTAGTGAAATCTTTATTCATTGATATTACGATTAAACTTTGATCTTGCTTTTACTGTCATGTTTAATGTCGGTCAAAATTAATTCCAAATATAAACAACTCTCGATTATTTAATAAAAATGGCAGTTTGTTAAGAGATATGTGACCCTTGATATAGTTTGTCTTTGACTGTTATTGACCAGAGAATATTTAAAGCACATCTATGTGGAGACATGGCTTAGAAAATGGAAGTCCCTATTTATGACTGGGATAAAAAATAAAATATTTAGTTAAAATATTTCAAGTAAAAAATAAAGTAACAATAAATATAAGATGAGATGCGTTTGTAAATGAGTTAGTTGCATGGAATGAGGGTAGCGTCTTGTGTTGCATGGTTGTAGTAAAGTATGGTGTATTTGTGGGCTATCTCATGAGGTTAGAGTAGCAATGAAAAAATAAATATTTTGTGCTGGTGCATGAAAAAAAAAATTTAAATTTGCATTTTCCATTGAGGGCCCGGTAGCCGAATAATTTTAGGGGACGAAAGAAATCAATACTAATACAGGATATTTCGTCACTTTCAACACGTAATAATAGCTCAGTTGTGGTTAATAGAGAGTGAACCACATTGATATTCACTCTCAACACTTCAGTCCTCGAAATCAATACTCATTCTGTTGTAGAGTATTGTTGTTCCTTGCAATTAGTCTTTGTAAAACTGTTGGTTCATGTATTTTAAGTCGGCCACCACCAAAATCACTAATAAATCATTCGCACAATACAACAAGATGAACATTTCTGGTTACATCTCTGCTTAGTCTAACAAGGAATTTAAGGAGCGGGTCCCACCAACAAAAACACCATTCGCATATCCTCTCAGTTACTCCTTGTATATGTTAAGCGGAAATATATTTTAAAATAATTAGCTACAATGAATATGCGCAGCAGCTCTTCTCCGCGCACATTAGCCCTGACTAGCTCGAGCCACTGCTCGCACTATCCCTTCGCATCATTCTCCTATATAATCTAAGAATTCTCGTGCTTCGAGAGATAGCACGCAACGCATTGAGTTGGAATTGAGTATGTTTTCAGGAGATGAAACTGCATTTAATAAATGTACTATTGAGGGAGGATGGCCTGAAACCAAAGTTTTTATGTCCCTCTTGTCTCTATTGCTTATTTTATTGCACAAATCATGACTATGTGGTAGTTCTATTCTAGCTAATTAACATGTATGGCGATGTGCGTGCGTATTTTGTCTCCAGCACCAACTATACTACATAGCGGGCAACCTTGCTCTAGGTCTAGCCGGCTGCGATCTCACTCCCACAGCTCAATCCCAGGCCAGCAATCGTCTACTCTCTACTCTTAACCATTAATCCTGGATGTTACTGAAAGACAATCCAAGCTCATCTCGACTTCCACAATTCTCATCGATTCGCCCAATCATAGCTTCTCAAGGCATAAGAGTCATCTCGTTTTGGGGAAGTTACATTGTCCTTATGTCTCTCGTCATCTCTCTTCGCCTCACTTTACATCACCATTGTATAGGGGATGAAGCACTACATAGACCTGATAGTGGACAACATAACTCTGTTTCGAATAAAATAAGTTTGTTTCCACAAGATGTTTATCCGCTATGCGCCGACAGCAGTTACCTGCCTGTCTCCGAAAACGTTATCTTTCTACTCTCGCGACTTGGTGTGCTTACAGTCGTGTGTGGGGAATAACCCAGGTCTCGTACCGAGACGGACTTGGTACAGGCGCGATTATGGTCGATCTAAACCCCACACGGCAAGTGCATATTAGCGGTGGTAAAAGTGGTAGCGTAACGAACCACACCACCTATACATTACGAATCTAACAGGCACGGAGACCGACGCCTTGTAGGCTGTGCTCGAGGGAGGACATCTTGTGGATAGCCGACAACGGAACGGTGACTTAGAACAAAATGCTACAATTAAACATTCCATGAAAACCCAGAAGGGAAAATGAATGTTATAACTGAAAAAAAATATTTTTTTGTGGACAATCTTTGTTTAGAATCTTTCCCAGAACTGAAGATCTGATATATAAAGCTAGGAGTGTTCATTTGGTGAATGTCTTATGCGGACATTATAAATTAGATTAATAACATTAAATCAGTAATTACTGGCATTATTTACATTCAATGAAATTTTTAATTATAATAGATTGTATTTTTGTTACAATATAAAAAAAAAGGCGCCCTTAAGTTTATTAGATACAGGAATCTCGCCTTGTAGGAAATGGTTTGTCAGATAATGAAGCAATGTTGTAAAAAGAAGACGCTCAAATGAAGTTTGGTACTACAGTAAGATGGGAACAATAAAATGGTTATGCAGTGTTATGGAATATAAATAGTCGAGATTGATAAAAAATAACATATATAAAAGTTATGACAATCTACTAGTTAAGTAATACATTTCAATCCTAAATATTAACTCCTAGCACCAAATGAAAAGAGGAACTAAAGTAATATATTACCATAAAGATCACTCATAAGAAATGTGCCGAAGTGAGTAGTGGAACGAGACCAGGAGAAATTCAAAAAGTGAAATGCAAGTGAAGGAAAGGCATCAAATGCGGAGTTCCGACCATAAAAATATTTGTTGGGCAAAAGAATAGAGACGCATATGCCACAACATTACAGCTATACTCGTCATTCAACTAAGAAGAGATATGGGCATACTCTCTCTCAATCAGCTTATAAAAGATAAATCCAAAAAAACAACCAAATACCGAGACTGATCATGTCTAAGGCTTAAGATGATAAAAATCTCGATAGTAAAAAGTGAAGAGCGAGTATTAATAACATAATCAATGGCATTTATTCTATAGGAATAAGAAATGTACATTATGTTGCAAACGATATGAATCAAGTGATTTTATAAATCGACACTAAGAAATTATTTCTGCCTACAGACTGGGATAAAATAATTATTTAAAAGTTAGAATGGAAGTGAATTATATATTTTTATAATATTAAGCGTAAAATGTATTAAATTTATTTTTCATGGTGAGTAAAAAGACCCGTGCTTAAAGATTTGCAAAATGGTCAATGATTGTGTATTATTTTAAATATATATATATATACTATATTAAATATATAATATGAAATTATTTATATAATATATAGTAGTATATATATATATTATTAGTATATATCATATATACTATATATACTAATATAGATATATTAATATATATAATATTATTAATGTAAATTTATAATATTATAGTATATATATACTGTTATAAATATATATTATAATATATATATATTTATATATAGTAAATGATTATAGTAATAATATTTAAGTATTTAGTATTAATATAAGATTATATAAGTTAATATATTAATTATATTCATAGTAATATATATTAAAATTCTGTTTAGATTGATGCAAGATAAATACTCCGCTAGTATATGTTATATTAGTTCAGGCTCGATATGTTCATCTCGACCGCGGAGTCAGTTACTCTGGCTTATATCTAAACACTCTGTTGAATATGCCGGAACTCTCCGCAAGCCGAGCCCTGACGTTCCTTCTATGCTGCTTCAGATATTATAATATAGAGAGAATGATATGCTGAAAAGGTATTTAACTAAATATAGCAGTACACGTGTACTAGTGACTATATACTAATAATACTCGTGTGCAAGAGAGGTGAGAGTATACTTGTAAATACTTACACCTATTCGTGAATGAAAAAGTGTGAATGATTCCCGTTTGTTGCACTGTTATATTATCCATTTGTAAAGTGTGCTGTAGTTCTCTTATCGTGTACAACGTGCATCTTTTAATAGTTTTTTAAAGATTCTAAAGCTTATGAGAGGTTTCCAGCTATGAGGGCTGTCGTCCCCCACAATTAATTTATCATCTCTCTACTCCGTTCCTCTCTCCTAAGTAGATAATTTACATGTAAATCCACGAAAAGTGATAACCATAGATTTTGTCATCCTTGTGCATAGATATTAGAGGAAATGGATGCGTGAGTATAAGAATAATGATAACATTGGAGATGGGTGTTACAAGGAGCCTGAGGAGCTCTGGGAGCCAAGGAGCTCTTCTGGTGCTCCGTTGAGCATTATGTAAACCATTCCGGAGATCACGAGTTCGGCGGCATTATCTTAGTCACGTCGCGTATATTTTTTTAAAAAGTCGACTAGTGAGTCCTGGTAAGCACAATCGAGCCGTAGGTCGCTCCAGATTTTTCGTGCAACGCTATAGTTTATAGTGAATTGTGAATAAGACTGGAGCTCGGAGCCCGATGTGGCCCTCGCGATCTTCGGAAAATGCCGTATTGCTCTCACGCTCAGACTCACACGTCAGCTCCTAGAGAGTAATTGAAATTAACATTATTCATCTGTGAAGTCTATTTCCTGAAGTATTTCTATTTGCATATAAAAACACACGCATTATCCAAATGTAGTGACTCATTATTGAAACTCTTTCACAAGAATAAATAATACTCTATAAGTACATAATGAACTTAGATACTTATAAGCTTGGTGGAGATAAATGACTTAAGCAAAAATTTCACCTCACCTGAGAATCTATGTCAAGGTCAGTACTTGGTCCCTTAGTCCGTCATACATAGTAGTTCTCTAAAGTAGAGGAGAGATATTTAGTTAATGGCTAGCGGCTTATAAAAGCAGAAAGCGGAATATAAGATTTCTTACAAGCAGAAATTTTGACAATAGATACTTTTTCTCAGTTTTACTCTAAGCCATCCTATTACCATATTTATATAGTGGATATTTTCGCCTAAAGACCTCAAGTAATAAAGTATATGAAGTATTCTTAGTTAAAATCTTTTCCTTTAAGGTTTTGAGGGTATGTTATAAAAGTAAAGAGGGTTATAGTTAGGAGTAACATTTTTGATGTAGTGGACGTTACCGCCCTCTTACCTGCACACCCTTGGTAGCCTATTATAATATATATGAGAGGCGGGATTGGAAAGGTTTCGCGTAATTATATGTTAGAGGGTTACCATAATTTATATATATATAATAGTTATTATTTAAATAGTATATATTTAATATAATTATAATATATATTATTATTTATGTTGATACTTTAGTATTAATTATAATAATATTTGTTTAAATATTATTATTATAATAATATTTATAAAATAGTTTAAAATATAACTGGTTATTAATATTTATTTATTTTAATATGTTATGTACTATCTATATTATATATGTGTATTTATTTATATTTTAGTTATATTATTATATTATATTAAGTCATTGTTACTTTAAAGGATCAATTTGATGAGTTTCTAAAGTTAAGTCTCAAAAATAGATTTTTTATTTTCCAGAAATATAAGAAAATAAGAAACTATATTTTAAGTTAAGAAATCTATAATTAATAATAGATTGAAGAAACAAGTAAAAACAATTAAAACAAAAAAAAACCAATAAGCATGTAAAATGCTGAGCGAAGGAATTAAATGTAGGATTAAAGACTTAATTTGCTAGTCTTGACGTAGCTCCAAATTAATTGACTTGATATGGATGTTAGGTAGTTCAGAAGGATTGTATGTCATCATTTGTAAATGCGAGTTCTAGGGTGGTGGTTTAATTATAGGAACTATCTAGCTTAGTCCTTACTCCTAACTCATTTAAGACATGCAATAAATGTTTTCCTTAAAAGTATTTTATATTTAAGTTTATATTATTTATGATTGCAAATTTTAAATCAGTTGTAGTGAATATAATTATAATTTTAGTGATATTATTTATATAATATATAAGATTATTCTTCTCTCTTCATATACTAAATGGGGAAGATAGTTTCCTTCTTTGCTAAATTCATCAAATTTCATAATATTCTTGTCTATTTGCACTAACTTATAAGGTTAATTTATGTAATAAATAAATAAAGATAATATTATATTAATATAATAAATATGACTATAATATAACTGTAGTCAAATAATAATACTAATGACATATATATAATTATCACTTATTTTGATGAATACAGAATATAGAATGAAATAGTTCTTAATACGATAATATAATCGTTAATAAATATGTTATTATTAATATATTATCTCAGTATCATATATAGGACTGGTGCTTTCGTTATATCCCGTAAAAAATTGTTAATGCGTAGACATGTTATTAAACACTTTCGATTATAAACTCGATTTAACTGGAAGATAAACCATATAAGTACATCGATTAAACGACCTATCCTGAAATAATGGTGACGTGTTGATAGAAAAATAATCGCGGAGTAAGGCTTAATGATAAAATCGATAAAATCGATAAATCAAAATTTTTATAAGTATTTCATTTAAATAGGTGAATAAATAAAATTTTTTAAGAAGATAACACTACTTTGTAGTTTATAACAATGTTTAAAGTAAAATAGTAATATTATTATACACCTTCTTGAATATTTCACCGGTGATTTATATAAGTATTAATAAATATAAATTATATTTCTGCTTCTTCCCCTTTAACCGACAACTAGATACCCTAGATTAACTGATCCAATCTGAATTTCTCTTGGAACATTCATAAATGACTGGCCTCGTCTTTCAGGAAAATATACGTTTGACTTTAAACAAATTGAACAAAATAATATTATTATCTCCACTTGCTTAATTAACTGCAGTAAAATACTATTTCTCGTATTATTATTTGCTATAATTATTATATAATGTATCAACATCCATTGGGTTGGCGGGTAATCTAGACTCCTCAAATAATGTGCTTTAAAGTTCTCTCCCCTGACCCCTTTAGATGTTATCCATATTATAGGAGCTACTGGAATGCTTAAAATTATATATATGCATGAGCTATTTCAACACTCGTAATCATTGTTAAATGTGCCAACCCAATGAGTGTGCCTTTGAATATACGATCCCTTAATCTCAAGGTAACCGGTCTATAATAAATAGGTATCCCTTTGAAAAATCTGATAAATCGAAGAAGGAGCATTTAATAAAAATATACGATAATAAAAAATATTACAAAAGGCAACTAAATAATGATTAAATAATTATACAAATTACATCGTCTTTCCTGCGGCGCGTCTTGCCCGAAGCATTCGGTATGTGGTCCTTCTCAGGTAAAATAAACCCTGATCAGAAAGTAGCATAATTACCTGTATGAAGTTTGTTTCGTCTGACGAGATAATTCCCTCATGATGATTCAGGGAGAAATAGTATCAGCATCAAATTTAGAACTGCTAAAACTCTTAGAAGAATAGCAGCAGATCCACCATGTAGAGACACATCGCGACCACGGGCAATTTGAATATTTTTGGTGACATATAAAGCAAAGTATTGTCTTACACTTTAAACCTTATTAGGAAAATGTTGATGGCATCCCAACACATACCTTACTTCATTGTAAATATGCAATAGGATACTGTTGACCGGAGTCTGTCTGTCCTAGAATATTTCGTCTTCTCGCAGCCATGTTTATTTTATATCAACAATAGATCTTGATGTGGCAGCTTTATTCTCTTTTGAATATTTATTCTTATTGATTGGACGTTGATGGGGCACACTTTTGAGTCCATAATATAGTTGCTAGTCTTATGCCCTACTCACCATTTTACATTCTTTTGCATCTAGCAGATGCATTTGAATATTTCCACTGAATAAAGATCTCCTCTTTCTTTTTACAGCATATTTACAAGAATTACATAAACCTTACGTCTTGACTTAGCCCTATCCGCCAGGCTGTTTGCTAAGTTTTTCTGCTGCGTTTATCTAGTGGAAGGTTTCTAGTTCGGGACCAATCCCCATTTTTACGCGATGTTCGTGTTTTCAAAAACGGCCCCCTTTTATGGGTTTACAATTCCTCTCGCCATACGCATTAATGATTTAATGAACTACTAATCTACAAATCCTTCATTTAATTCCTTTAATATACATTCCGCGGGCATCTACTGAGATAACTCGCGTAATGGATTAACTTTGGCCATTGTTTCGGCGTTTCAAAGTCGCCGCTATTACAATATTACGATCCCTCGCGTTGAGCTAACTGCAATGGACCGGTGCGTTGCAATGTTAAAATATAGAGATTAACATAAGAACTGGCCAGTAATTCATTTGTTTGAAATTCCTTACAATCTTTCATAAGGTGCTGCAGTAGAGTGAATTCTCAATTTAGTCAATATTAATTATGGGCTGGTCAATGGAAGAGGTAAATTAGAACAAGAATTAAGTACGTGCGATATAATCGACTAGAATAACTGAACACGAGGGTAAATCTTAATAAATATATGCCATTTGGATCATTCAACATGATACTCAACAATTCCTGCATTTATTTATTATTTCCTTTTGAAACTGAGTAAATAATAATAATATTATTAAATTTAAATAATTAATTCCAATTTATTTACAATTAACTAAATGATGAATAAGTAGAACTGGCTCGCAGCATTAATAAATACTTAAAATAAGTCTTATTTCCCATTATCGCTCTCCAAACATACATCTATATGGAACTTTTGACATTACCAGTTTATGAAAATAAGGACTACGAAACAGTAGAAAAAATGTGAACCAGTGGCAAAAGAATACACATATTAAATACATATTGAACTAGATTTTAATAATAAAAATCTAGATGAAAGCAAATAAAACGTTATAGCAATAAGACAATATAAAGTTAGCAATTAATTCAGCTGTACAAAAAGTTTTAACAAATAAAAATGAAATAAGAAAGAAATTGAATAATAATAACTATGTGTATATTATAGTGAATTATTAATATGATACGGTATTCTCACATTAATACACTGACATAATGTCAATGTAAGTTAATTTGTACTAGATAACTAAAATACTGAAATAAGAATTTTTCTACTAGTATTTACTAAGTTAATAATTATTAAATTTACTATATATATACATATATCATTTTACTATTAATATAATATATAATAAATAATTATATTAATTTAAATTAATTTATTATAATTATAATTAAATATAATAAATAAATTAATTAATATATAATTATTGTTGTATAATATAAATTATTTAAAGTATATTATAAACTTCATTTCTATTAGAAAATAAAATAAATTATATTCATATTAAATCATATATATCTCATTAATACGTAATAATTAATTAATATAAAATTATTATAATACTAATTAATTAATGTAATAAATTTATATTTCATAATCCGAATAATAAAAATCTCTACTCAATGGACTTCAGCTAAAAAAATTATACTAAGCGATTATACTATAATGAATATATATTTATATTATGATAGTATATATAATCAAAATATAAGCTGTGACTTTATAATTAGAAAAGTTAATAAAAATACTCGTATATAACAAAAATAGGACTGTTATATCTCATCACTAACCCTAATAATATATTCATCATTGTCATAATTATATACGATAAATCACTATGTACTGCAGTAGCAATAGCCAGTCATCAACCCGTGACATACTCGTTATACTCTGCCGAATAAAATTATCGTCCTCACTCTTATCTATATAAAGTTTTATAATATGACAGTATTCGAGCAAATATTAACAAACTAAATACTAATTCAAGAGATAACCGATTGAATTGGTGCTAAAAGAGTTTTATCGGTATAGAAATGATTTTCAGAAGAACGTGTCAATAATGACACTATTTACGTCAGCATAAATGAATTTAATTGTTATATTGACATAGAAATTCAAATTGATATAATATATTTCAGCAAAAAAATTGAAAAATGAAAAAAATAATAATAAAGAATCAAAAAATAACAATAGAATAATAAATCCGTGTATATCTAGCGCGCTTGTCTATTGTCGTGTCTGACAGCTGGTCGTTCCTCTATCTCCGCCTTCCCGATCATCCCCCCTTCTCACCGATAATCTCCCCCGGCTACTGCCCGCTCGACTACACGTCTTATATAAGTCTCTCAATGAACTCGGCCGCTATATATCTGAAGACGATAAAGCAGTAAATGATTGTGCGATAAATTAGAGACCCGTGTTGTGATAGGCTGCGTCACCTGGTCCGCATAGAAGTTACGGGTTTCGGGAACATACAGTAATAATACTGTGCTATATACGTACGATAAATTAATATTGATTTATCTGATAAATGTGTTGAGAGTAGATAATCGAGTCTGATAGCGTGGGTGTGGTAAAAAAATATAATATCTAAGTTGCTATTATAACGGACTATCTTGCGTGCCATGAATTTAAGTAGTAATAAATGTAATATAATTTTAGTAGTATAATTATAATATATATATAGATAATAATGTATAATTAATGTAATATATATAATAATGCATGGTATAATATATAAGAAATAAAGATATAACCCTTATATTATTAATGTCAAGTTTTAAGGAGTTAATATGATATATAAGTTACGTAGATAGTTTAGTAGTAGGTCAGTTTATTGGTAGTAGCAATATGAAGTGACTCATAATAGGACCTCATAAATAAAAGATAAACGGACTTACTCAGAAAAGAACCAAAGCAGAGTAAGTAGTGGAAGGCAAAAAGGGCGTACCCAAGAATATTAGACTCCATAATAGTGAATTAATATATACATTAGATAATAATTATTATGTTAAATAATGAATATATATAAGTAATTATTAATTATTATCGTATTAATCATTAAATAGTAATACGTAAAGCAGGTATAAGACTAAGTCAGTGTGCTGCCTTCAAGATATATGTTTGAGACAACTCGAACTAGCATGATGTCGAGATATTGCATCGGCTACTATTAACACCCTCTGAAGATTCATAAGCGAGAGGGTTGATATGTCAATTCTCTTTAATATTTCTTTAATTTTAGCTAATTCTATAGTAAGTTATTAATGCTTTTCCTATTTTTAAATACTAGTTTATATTAATATTATTCATTTTTTCTTTAAAATTAGGGTACTCTCTCTGCTCGACTCTATATTGCTATACTTCGGTATCAAATCCCCCTAAAAGCGGATAAGAATTTACAGTTGCTCTATCTGGCTCCCTTGATCCTCACATTATACACCTCAATGTTGATATCTCATTAATTATTAATTATTAAATAAAATGCAGTACTTGGACTTTAAGTGGGACCTAATGGTCAATTCCCTCATCCTTAATTCTTGCGACACTCTGGATTCATATATACCTACTCCTTGACGCATAAGACAATGAGTTATCATTCTCAGCATTCCTATTGTACGCTGAGTGAGTTATCCTTCTGCTTGCCTTCTGATTACTTAGTGCCTATCCTCTCATTTCTTAATGTATTATTATTAATTTATTAATTGTTTCCATCATTGCTATTTTCGATAACTATATTATTGATTATTTATTTTTATGGATTTTACTTATTATTATTATTTATTTAGGTTTGTCATTTTTATTCCTCTTTAATATTAAGAAGCTATGTATGGAAACTACATGAGGATAGAAAACGGAAGACCGAAAGTAATAGTTAGCGACAAAAAATAGAAGGTGAATGGCTTATCAGTTTAGCAAATGTATGTATGGCGGATAGTTACATTCGCTGAATTCTTTTGTGAAAGAATGCAAGAGCTAAGAAAAGAGTAAAGGCAGACTATCAGTTAGAAAAATGAGAGAACAAGCAACATTACCGCTCATTTGGATAAGAGGTATTCCTAGCGTCTGACCGTGTAGCGCAGAGAGGAGTTGTTGTGTAGCACACTCTCTGGACATATCTCTCTAATCACGATTTGCCTAGATTGAAGTCATTGACTCTTTCGACTTTACGATTTTTGAATTTAATCCATACACATGCAAACTATCAGGCCCCCCAATGGGGCCCTGCCTCTACCAACATATCCTCTCTAATGCTCTACACAACTCAGGATACTGGTACAAGTT
>JABUQX010113167.1:22500-35056 GCA_015478945.1 Trachelipus rathkii
GAGGAGTAGAGTGACAGATGCACCGGTGCTGGCTCGGTGCGGTGCCGAGTTATTAAGTAAACATTCGTAAAACAACAATGTTGGTGTCTTTATACAGGTTATAGGGTCTATAGATTTGCGAAAATAATGGTTTCAAGAACCATCAAGATAAGATAAAAATACAATAATAAATAATAAAATAAATAATAAATAAATAAATTTCTTACACTTTTTATGTTTATAACTCAATTTACGTTTTTACATACCTAGCAGTAAATGCACTAATCAAGCACATCCAGCCCGCTCGCTACACCCTCACTGTCCATCCTATGAAACTATTGATCTTTGATCTATTGATTCAGTCATCATTTCGAGTACGTATTTGGATAAACATAACAACAAATCAGTTCTTTATAACAGACATAAACATATATGCTCGACGTAACAACAGTTTTTCAAATATAAAGCTTACTTAGCATCAGTAATCTGAACTATGAATATAACCCCAACGACAAACCTACAGCCTACCCAATCTTAAACAGGAATAAACCGCTAACATTAACAAAGTTTCACACTTAACATCAGTAAGTAACTAACATTACATACAGACCGTACTCTATTCACACTTTGTCAAGCATGTCTCAAACAATAACAATGTTAATTTACATTGACATGGTAATTTTAACAAAATTTTAACATAACCTTGTGTAATTATCATACAGACCAGCGAAGTATGCTAACGTAACAAGTTTTCACATTAATAAAGTCAACATAACATTACCAGAACTAAGAATATAATTTACAACGACAAAACCTGACACATGCCTAGAGCAGAGAATAAACTGCCAACATTAACAAAGATCCACACTTAACAGCAGCAAAGTAACTAACATTGCGTACACACAACACCACAACACACCACACCCACACACTGCTCATCGCTGTTCAACACACAAACAACAACACACACACACAACAACGCACCGTCGGAATAAACAACATCATTCATCATGTTAGTCATAAATCGAACATACGAGGGAAGTAAAACAAGTTTTCGTATTTTATAACATATAAAAATTTCATTGAAAAAGCGTTATATAAATACATAAACATATAAATACATAAAAATATAAGTTTATTTAAATATAATTATTTAATCTGATCAGCGAACATAGGATTCAAGTTGATAAGCTCTATATATCTCTCTAAAGATTGAAAACATCCTTTGAAAGGATGTAAGTATAAATTGCCTTCAGCAACACTATAAAACCATTTTTGGCGTATGAACGATTCAACAGCACATTCTCTGCATACAAGAGAGAAAAGTAACTTTATCCAACTGATAGTTATTAACGCACTCCTGTTATACTGTATTATACGGTAAACCATATGTTTCGGTGTAAATGTCATAGATTACACCATGTGCTATATGTATTAGGTCCTCAAGTAAGTCAACATCGTTAAGATGTGATGTTAATTCGTTTTTTTATTTTCAAGCATGCTGTAATATTTCAAGATGTTCGAACTGTGAAACTTATACACGTACGCATGAAGGTCACCCAATCGATGGGTGTAATGTATTGGTTGAAAAGATATTAAATTATATGTCATAAACTTACTCTTCAAGCAGATAAACAATTCCTTGGCCAGGCCCCCGTGACAATTCAACCAAACAACACTTACTAAGATTCTCAAACCTATATTGTATCAGTATCCAGACCTCCTGTCGAATGAGTTATCGGCCTGTGCAACACTGTAATGCAATTATATACTCAAAACTCACCAACTTATCTCCCTGAAGATCCTTCAAGTGAAACAACGGTTTGAACGGGTTCGTTGCTTTATATGAAAACCGTCCAGTCAATATTATTCGTTATCAATGAATTTACCTGACTAATGATCAATGTTTTGATCATGAAAACAATGCCTTTAAGACCTCAAATAATAACTATCTGAATATTTGAATAAATAAGAAAATAAGTTATCTTTGGAAACACTCAAGAAAACTACTGGAATAAATTTAAAAAAATACTTTAATAAAAAAATATGAATATGTACTGCTCTCACAAAACTAAGTTTTATATATCCATGAACATGCAGTTAGATGTCCGCAAATATCTACATACATGCGCACCGCATATATAGAACTTCAGTACCAAAATCAATTATATTTTATGCTTGAAATATATACTTTGCAATACAGATCAACGACCATATATATATATACATGCGATATGTACATTTATATGTGCATCAATGTATATATGCAAACAACTGTTAAACAATAGTAAAGTACTCTAACATTAAATTTATACAGATCCTCGCTCATAAATATGTATATAAAATATATAAATATTTATATTCAAAAATGTGTATAAATAAACAAAATATATTAATAAAAATATATAGACAGATTGATTTGATATGTAAACTTTAATCTTAGCTTGAAAATTTATCAGATTTGAAATCTACAACAAACGTCGATTTGTCAATGTGACCAAGTAATTAAATGAACAGCTGACTTTTATCATAACAGTTTCTCTAATGCAATGAGTTGCCAATTAGTGAATAAATAATTCCTTTGTTACAGACAAAAATTTTGAATACAAACATTAACCATATGTTAAAATAAATATTAAAACTTTCAAATTGTTTTATATTTATCACCACAAAATATTATTTGAGAAACTTCAGAAAATAAATTGCAATAGATACAAGCTTACCTGCCAGTAATATCTAGCAACTATTCCAATGCAACACACTTTACAAATGCATATTCTGCAGACGACGCTTTGACATAACAATGCAATATAAAAGTACATCTCTACTTACAATTGCCTTTAAAAATCACAAATTATCACTTAATATTTACACTATAACAAAACGGCAATATTTTTCATCACATCAAAAATTATATTACCACTTTAATTTTAAAGTGATACAAGAGAAAAGTTGAGCATCTAACATATATTGTAACACTTACGCAACAAATTACTGCCAATGACTAAGCAAATAATAAAAATCGATCGAGGCATTTGTAGCTACCAACTGTATACACCTTAGTTAACAACAATGAAAAGCGAAAAGATCAAAATTATTCTTACTTTTTCTATTTATACGGATTCAAGTAATTTAGATTACGCCTATTGACGAATCACAAACCTTAAAAACAGTAAGTCAAATGATGTATATATTTATCAATTAATTTAGTAACACAAATGTATACAAGACATCTAAAGGAGGGGCGGGATTGGTAGTCCTTATAATATCGTATTATATTTCAAGGAATAACAATCCTACATTCCATTCAGAATAAGAAATTCACGAAAATTGGACTTTATGGGCTGCCACACCTCAACAAGAAATACATTTATTCAATAAAATATTTATTTAAATATATATAAAATCATTTATATATATATATTAATACGCAGTTTCCTTTTCGCAATTTTGCTTTAAAAATAATAATAATAATAATAATCATAATAATAATAATAATAATAATAACATTATTAATATTAATAAAGCTTTGACAACATGACCAATGACAATTCAGATTTTAAAAATAAGTCTTAAAAGATGAATTCTCATTGGTTGTTATTTCTCCTTACAATAAAAGAACATATTTACAGTATTTTGACCGGGCCATTGCAGTATACATTAAGTATATAGATAAAAGAAAACAAATAATATTGCAATAGCAATACCTGACCTTTATTTTAAACAAATGAATGAAAACAATTTATATACATTATGTACCACTGCATTACATCTTTGGCCCCCTCAACATGAAGCAAATGGCACATTTTGCTTTATTTACATGATGATAGAACATTGGTTTCATTTTCACAGCGCTCCTTCTTCTGTAGGGGCTTCTGAAGACGAACTCAATGTATCATCGGCATACGATCTGCTTAGGTAGTCAGCAATGACGTTATCTTTCCCACTAATAAGGTTTAGGATAAACCTGAATCTTTGAAGGTATAAAGACCACCTCATTATCCTATTATTTTCATACCTCTTCTTGTTCATAGCCGTCAGCGGTCTATGGTCTGACTGAAGAAAATTCCTTTCCGTAGAGGTATGGCTCGAATTTTCTGATGCCCATGACGATCGCTAATGCCTCCTTTCCTTCTCCAAAGTTGAATACCTTTGTTGGGTTGCAGACAACTTCATACTCCCCTGGTATCCGATCGGATGGAGAATTCCTATCCGTCTTCTGGTACGGAGGCATATCCATCCCCGACAGCGAAGTACCTGGACGCATCCACCCGTGCAGTGTGAATGTCCTTCTCGCAACTCTGGCATCTTCAAAGATCGCTTTCGAGCTTAAGGCTTCTTCTTAACTTTCAAACGCGCTGCTATGAATGGACTCCCACTACTTGTTAGGGGTCAGTTAATGGCGGCTGCAATTTTTGCGTAATTTCTGTAGCAAAATCCTGATAGTAAGCCAGTGAGCCCTAAGAATAGCACCCTTAGCTTGCTTTTTATTCTTAGGGCTGGCTCTGTTTTTCTTATTTTGATCACATTTGTCTTCATGTAATCCTTTTAGTGCCTATTGCAATATAATGACCTAAGAACTCAACACTCGACGAGGCGAACTCGCACTTCGTCGGTCTGATAGTGAATCCCTCCTCCTGGAGTTTTTGTAGAACATTCTCAATCGTGATCGTATGCTCGCGCCAGGTCTGGGAATGGACGATGATATCATCGATGTAAAAATCGACATCGTTGATTCCATCCAGAATCCTGCGCATTGACCTCACAAGCGTTGCTCCGGCATTTACCATACCGAATGGTAGTTTGAGGTAATGGAAATGTCCATCTTCGGTTGAAAAACCGGTTTTATAGCAATCCTCAGGCTTTATTTTAATCTGCCAATAGCCCTTGGCTAAGTCAAGTTTCGTATAAAACTTATCTTTGGCAAACTTGGTGAATAAAGTCTGGGTCGTAGTCATGGGTTCAGGATCGAAGACCGTGATCCTATTTAAGGCCCTATAATCTGAGCAAACTCGTTTACTTCCGTCCTTTTTCTGGACAACGACCACTGGCGCTGAGTATGGCGACGTGGAGGGAACAATGATGCCCATTCGTATCATCTTGTCTGTTTCCTTCTTCAGTTCCGTCCACGTCGTGAAAGGTAACTTATATGGCTTCAGTCTGATGGGGGTGTCATCTATGAGGTCAATAGCATGATAGTAATTCTTCGCGGTGCCAGGCACGTCTGTAAAAATTCCTTCATGTTTTTCTAGGATCTTCATTAGCTCTCTCCTCATAGGATCTGTTATGTCCTTACTGATCTTAGTGTCGGACAACTTCTCTTTTTGCACCATCGTTGGATCCATATCTACTAAAGCGATGTTCTCTTCGTTCTCGGAGTCTAAGATTACCGCAGAGGCACCTATATTCTCCTGATGTTGGTCCATCTCTTCTTCCTCTTCTTCACTCTCCTCTCTCACATTATACTTCTTCAGCAGATTGATGTGGTACGTTTTAATCACGTACGTCACCAACTTGGATCTTGTAATTATCTTTTCCATACAACTCCACCACGGTGTATGGCCCGCCCCATCTCATCAGCATCTTATTGTTAGAAGTCGGTAGGAGAACGAGAGCTAAGTCTCCTACCTTCAGCTTTCTGGTCTTCGCGCCTTTGTCGTAATATCTCTTTTGGGAAATTTGGGCTTTAGCTAAGTTTTCTCTAGCCAACTTTAGAGTTTCATTTAGCCTCTCTTGCAAGTCAAAAACTACCTGTACTGCTTGACCTTGCCTCTTCTGGAATTAATATCTCCGCCCCAAATTTCGTGTAAAATATTGGCAATTTGTGACCTTCGCAGCATGTGTCCTTCCGTAGCAGGAGCTTCGAATGGGGAGAATCTCTGTGGAATCCTGTGGAGCCTCCCTGTATGCAAACAATAATGGCTCTAAGAACTTGTGCCACTTCCTCACTTGCTCACTGCACATCCTTCTGAGCATTCGTTTCAGGGTACCGTTGAACTTTTCTGTGAGGCCTTGACTCATGGGATGGTATATGCTAGAAAACTTTTGCTTAATGTTAAGCATCTTCGTCACATCCCTCATCAGATCCGATGTAAACTGACGACCATTGTCACTGAGTATTTCCTTTGGCACTCCCAACCTCATGAAAATAGATACCAAGCTCTCCGTAACCTTTTGTGCAGTAATGCTCTTAAGAGGTACAGCTTCAGGATAGCGCGTGGCGGCATCCACCAGAGCGTTTCGGTGTATTGATGCCCTGCGCAAGATCCTGGTGAGATTGTCCGATCGGTCGATTATTACTCTTTTGAAATGGCTCCTCAATATGGGCATTGGAACACATAAAAGGAATCTTTCTTTACCTGGCCTGTTCGGGCACTCCTCTGACATATTCACAAGAGTAACAATGTTTCTTTGTTACATGAGATATATGTTTGGCCAGAAGGAACTGTTGGTTAATTTTACCATTGTCTTCTTACTCCCTGATGACCAACCGAAGACTTCAATCATGTGCCACCTCATAACTCTAACCTCTATACACTCTTTTGGTACAACCAACAGTGAATCTCTCTGCTGTTTTCCACATTCTTTTATACATACACATCCATTCTTCACTACATAAACTTGTTCATTCACATTTTCTATTGACCTCCATATCCTCTGTAGAGTAACATCGTCTTTCTTGCTTACTTTTTAAAAGTCTCCCGATGCGTTAATAAGTTCCTAGTATGTCTCAGCATGAGTTATCACTCTTCCACCACAGTTTTACTACATGCTTCTCTCGAACTTTCGTGTGTGGAGCGCTCCATCACCTCTCAATGACCACCATCTTTGCTAGTACGATCCTATTTCTTCAGACAGTTTTGTACTCTCTTCATCGATGTAACCGGTTGGACATGCTAGTATTTCTGTACTTTTTTCAAAGTTTTTCAGTGTTTTGAAAAGGACTTTCAAACTACTTCTTTACCTGTAACTTCCTTCTTTACTCTTAGTGAACATTGGGACCTCTCATCACAGTTCAGTGATGCGTCGCGGTTGATTCGACGTCTCTTACATTGACGTCCAAAGATTGTGGTTCTGAGACGGTTTTCCTCTGTAAAATTCTTGCTTTTCCAAACTCGCCATTCCAAAACTATGATTTGCTTGAATAGATTCTTCCTGAGATTCCTCAGCGTTCTCGGCGATGGGGAATAGCAAACTTCTATGGTTATGCTCGTCCTCTACATTACGAGGACCTCGACATACAGTCGAATCCCATGCGAGGTTAGGCTGACTCAGGGGTAATGCACCTTTGACATTCCCAATGACTAAATCATAGACGACCTCCGGCAGTACTGCTGCGGTCGTTCTACCCACAAAGTAAGGGGTATCCACGTCAATTGTCGCGAGTGGAGCCTCTATCACCGTTCGGTCCAGCAATCTTATCTTCATGGTGTCTCCAACATAACACCTCTTTGGTACGAATTTCTCTCGCACCACTACGACACTACAACCAGTATCTCGGAGTGTTTTAACTTGATAGCCATTCACCGTCCCATATGTTACAGGTAGGTGTGACAACTTGTCATTTTCCACCTTCTTTACTTCATTCAGGAGATTCGGCTCTTCACCTGAACCATTCAGGACTTTATTGCCGCTTTCAAAGACTCCGGATGCTTCCGTGCTCTTTACTTCTTCCTTCTGTTTGCCTGAACTACTTTGTCCTCTACCACTATAGTTGAAATATGGAGGGGCTCTACAGTCTCTAGCGAGATGCCCTCTCCTTTGACACTTGTAGCACGTGATCACCTCTCTGGGCTCACTGCTACTGCGACGATGATTCTGTCTGTCGCCGCTCCCGCTACCGATCTTGCTTTCATTGTTTGTTGCCCTTGATGCATGTTGGTTGCTACTTTTTATGATTTACTATTAGTACGAGTAACGGCACTGCCTCTCGACTAAACTTATTACCTGTTATAATGACTTTATCCGCGTGATTGCTGACTTTCGTGCGTGACTGTTTGTTTACGGAACTTAAATGATGTGCTTCATGTATGCCTTCTGAATCTTATACTATTATCTCGCTTCGGTATTTTCTCTTTCGTTTCCTTAGGTGGTAGCGAGTTCCTTCGGGACAGTATTTAAATACTTGTCCACTGAGAAAAACTCAATAAGATCATCAGGTGTCATCGTTACATTCGCCGCGGTAATCCACTTTTTCAGAGCTTCAATTATCTTTTGTAAATACACCCTAGGGTTATCATCCTCTGTAGGACTCATGTTCTTGTACTTGGCGCCGTAACCGCTTTCAGTGAGACCGTACCTCTCTAATAAAGCTCTTTTTAGACCTTCATAGTTCTTAAGCTCTTCAACAGTCATATTGTTGAACACACTGACCGCCTTACTTGTAAGGAAACACCCTAAAACAAACGCTCGCTTTTCCTTTGGGATGTCATTTGCCTCCGCTTGTTTTTCGAACATTAACAAGTACTCCTCTATATCATTTCGTTTCTCATCGAAGAATGGAAGCTTCAATTTCGGGTATTTACTGGCGTAGGAAGTGCTGTGGCTGCTTTGTGCGCTTTGTGAAGCTACTGTTGCGTCGTGTTGACGCTGTCTATCCTCAGCATCAAGCTTCATTTGCAACATTCTCTCCTCTGCTTCTCTTGCATCTTTTTCTGCCTGCAACTTAACTCTATGAGCTTCAGCTTCGATCTTAGCTTTTTCTACTCCAGCTTCAGCCTCAAGCTTAGCTTTTTCTACTCTAGCTTCAGCCTCAAGCTTAGCTTTTTCTCTTTCATCTTCAAGCTTAGCTTTTTCTTTTTCAGCTTCAAGCTTTGCTTTTTCTTTTTCAGCTTCAAACTTAGCTTTTTCTTTTTCAGCTTCGAGAGCTAACTTTTTCTCTTCTAAAGCAGCAGCTATCTTCTGCTGTTCGATCTCTGCTTCCTTAGCTTTGCTCGAGCGCGGCTTCTTGAGCCATTCTATCTCTTAGTGCAGCAGCGAGTTCCTTACCCGATAAACCTAATGACTTGCATAATTCTACAAATTCAGTATTAGAAGCCATTGTTATAATCGTTGTAATCAAAACAAATTATAAAATATATCGTTCGTCAACAAAGTCACTTCTCAACGCACGAATCGCAATCACGTTTTCTACCAAAATTACCAAATTTGCTCCTACTGATACACGCAGGAAAACAAATTTCTTACCACAAAATTACAAATGTATATATATATATATAATATATATATATATATATATATATATTATTATTATATATATATATAATATAATATATATATATATATATATTAATATATATATATATATATATTATATATATTTATATATATATATATATATATATATAATATATATATATAATATTATATATATATATATACATATAAATATATATAATATATTATATATATATATATATATATATATATATATATATATATACTGGTTTAAACAATCCGTAGTAAAATTTGCCAAAATCTTGCGGGAAAATAGTGTTTTCGCCCCAGAACCCAAATAGAGTAGAAATCAGGAATTTCGAAAATCACTATTTCGCTTCGCTCAACTTTGTAAATTTTACTACCTATCTAAACAATATTAATAAATATATATATATATATATATATATATATATATATATATATATATATATATATATATATATATATATATTATATATATATATATATATATATATATATAATAAAATATATATATACTATATATATTATATATATTATATATATATATATATATATATATATATTATATTTTAATATATGTATAGGACTTGCAAGCGTTCCTATATATTATATATATATATATCAATATATTATATATATAATATATTTATATTATATATATATATAATATATCTATATATATATATATATATATAATATATATATATTTATAAAAACATAAAATATAAAGTATTAAAATTATTCCAGTGTTTAATTGTTTCCAAGCTATGGGTATTGTTGCAATAGTAAAATACTATTTCACCAATACGCACAAAATCATTTACATGCAACTTCAATAAAACAAATAGTACAATAGACTATACTGACAGTTAAAACTCAATATCAACATCTATCCCAAATGTCGATATTAGTTGCAACACTTGAACATTAACTCTAGCACAGGTTTCGGCAAAACAACTACAAATGAATAACTCTGTGCTCAAATATTCAGCAAAATAGCAAAGTGAATTCTCAGCAAGCAATTCAATGATAACGGAATAATGACTGGGGGGTTATAAAATAAAATCCCGGACAGGACTACTCCAATTTAAATGTAATGGATTGGTTGAAAAGATATTAAATTATATGTCATAAACTTACTCTTCAAGCAGATAAACAATTCCTTGGCCAGGCCCCCGTGACAATCCAACCAAACAACACTTACTAAGATTCTCAAACCTATATTGTATCAGTATCCAGACCTCCTGTCGAATGAGTTATCGGCCTGTGCAACACTGTAATGCAATTATATACTCAAAACTCACCAACTTATCTCCCTGAAGATCCTTCAAGTGAAACAACGGTTTGAAACGGGTTCGTTGCTTATATGACACCGTCCAGTCAATATTAATTCGTTATCAATCCGAATTTTACGCTGACTATGATCAATGTTTTGATCATGAAACATATGTATTTAAGAACCGTAAAATAATAAATATCTGAATATTTGAATAAATAAGAAAATAAGTTATCTTTGGAAACACTCAAGAAAACTACTGGAATAAATTTAAAAAAATACTTTTATAAAAAAAATATGAATATGTACTGCTTTCACAAAACTAAGTTTTATATATCCATGAACATGCAGTTAGATGTCCGCAAATATCTACATACATGCGCACCGCATATATAGAACTTCAGTACCAAAAATCAATTATATTTTATGCTTGAAATATATACTTTGCAATACAGATCAACGACCATATATATATACATGCGATATGTACATTTATATGTGCATCAATGTATATATGCAAACAACTGTTAAACAATAGTAAAGTACTCTAACATTAAATTTATACAGATCCTCCCATAAATATGTATATAAAATATATAAATATTTATGTTCAAAAATGTGTATAAATAAACAAAATATATTAATAAAAATATATAGACAGATTGATTTGATATGTAAACTTTAATCTTAGCTTGAAAATTTATCAGATTTGAAATCTACAACAAACGTCGATTTGTCAATGTGACCAAGTAATTAAATGAACAGCTGACTTTTATCATAACAGTTTCTCTAATGCAATGAGTTGCCAATTAGTGAATAAATAATTCCTTTGTTACAGACAAAAATTGTGAATACAAACATTAACCATATGTTAAAAATAAATATTAAAACTTTCAACTTGTTTTATATTTACCACTACAAAATACTATTAGAGAAATTTCAGAAAATAAATTGCAATAGATACAAGCTTACCTGCCAGTAATATCTAGCAACTATTCCAATGCAACACACTTTACAAATGCATATTCTGCAGACGACGCTTTGACATAACAATGCAATATAAAATACACTCTACTTACAATTGCTTTAAAATCACAAACTTAATCACCTTAATATTTACAATAAACAAAACGGCAATATTTCACACATCAAAATTATATTACCACATTTAATTTAAAACACATATTATATTTACTTTTGTAATATAAAATATAATAAAACACTCCTTGATTACAAAATACACAAACTAACAAATAATAAAAATCGATCGAGGCATTTGTAGCTACCAACTGTATACACCTTAGTTAACAACAATGAAAAGCGGAAAGATCAAAATTATTCTTACTTTTACTATTTATACGGATTCAAGTAATTTAGATTACGCCTATTGACGAATCACAAACCTTAAAAACAGTAAGTCAAATGATGTATATATTTATCAATTAATTTAGTAACACAAATGTATACAAGACATCTAAAGGAGGGGCGGGATTGGTAGTCCTTATAATATCGTATTATATTTCAAGGAATAACAATCCTACATTCCATTCAGAATAAGAAATTCACGAAAATTGGACTTTATGGGCTGCCACACCTCAACAAAAAATACATTTATTCAATAAAATATTTATTTATATATATATAAAATCATTTATATATATATATATATAGTAAATTTAAATGTAAACCGGTTTTTTGTATCAGTTTCATTTTTCTCAATTTTGTGGAAGGAGGAGGTTATTTATATATATATATATACATATTTATATATATATATATATATATATATATATATATATATATATATATATATATATATATATCATATATATAATATAAATCATTTATCCATATATATATTAATACGCAGTTTCCTTTTCGCAATTTTTGCTTTAAAAATAATAATAATAATAATAATAATAATATAATAATAATAATAATAATAATAATAATAATAATAATAATAATAATAATAATAATAATAATAATAATAATAATAATAATAATAATAATAATAATAATAATAATAACATTATTAATATTAATAATATGTTGTTAACAACAACCAATGACAATTCAGATTTTAAAATAAGTCTAAAA
>JABUQX010113168.1:0-7500 GCA_015478945.1 Trachelipus rathkii
TCGGACATACAATCTCTGCCGACGGTATACGTCCCCTTGAGGATCGTGTGGCAGCCATTCGTGAGTTTCCGAAACCCGTAAAACAGCGTCAACTCCGTTTTTTAGGGATGGTAAACTTCTACCATCGTTTTATACCGTCCGCCGCTAAAATTCTCCTCCCGCTTCACGCACTTCTTAAGCATCCACGTAAAGATCTGCTGCTTCTGCCACTGTAGATTGGAACGACGAAGCAACTAATGCCTTCACCGCCATCAAGGAAGCCCTTGCCTCTTCCGTGTTACTTATATTTCCATCTGACGCAGCCCCGACTAGAATCAACACAGACGCTTCAGATTTCGCGGCAGGTGCCGTCCTACAACAGTTCATTGACAACGAATGGCGTCCATTAGCTTTCTTTTCTAAAAAGTTCCAGCCGCCTGAAACAAGGTATAGCGCGTTTGGAAGGGAACTTCTCGCAATTTATTTAGCAATCAAGCACTTCCGTTACTTCATAGAAGGTCGGGAATTCCATGTTGTAACTGATCATTTACCCATCACGCATGCCATTACAGCTTCCACAGCGAAACAGTCACCGCGTGAAGCCCGCCACCTTGAGTTCATTGCCCAATTCACAACTGATATCCGCCATATAAAAGGAAAAGACAACATTCCTGCCGATGCTCTATCCCGAATTAACGCTATATCTCCTTTACCAGACATTGATTTCGTCGAAATGGCTCGCTTGCAGCAACTCGAAGAGATTATTTTCCCTCCTGCCTCTTCTTACGACATTCAAACTGTAGAAATTTTTGGTTTTCCCCCTTTGTTATGCGACGTCTCTTCCGCACATCCTCGTCCAGTAGTACCAACCCCCATGCGTAGAAAGGTTTTTCACACCATTCACGACGTGTCGCACCCAGGGGTAAAAGGTAGTCAAGTTAAAATAGGCAAGCATTTCGTCTGGCCGTCCTTACTAAAGGATGTTAAACAGTGGACAACGCAGTGTCTCAACTGTCAAAAATCTAAAGTGCACAGGCACACTGTCGCTCCTCTTCAGCAATTTCTTCCCCCTGGTGAACGTTTTGACCAGGTGCACATTGATTTAGTCGGCCCTTTACCACCCTCAAATGGTTTCACACATATTTTAACGTGCATAGACCGATACACTCGATGGGTAGAAGCCATTCCCTTGCGTGATACTTCCAGCGAGACAATTGCTCAGGCATTTCTGTACAACTGGATAGCCAGGTTTGGCACTCCGTCGACTGTGTCCACTGACCAGGGTAGGCAGTTTGAGTCTTACCTCTGGAAGGATCTTATGACTCTAATCGGCTCCAAGCGCCTTCGCTCTTGCAGCTATCACCGCAAGCTCAAGGCCTCATAGAGAGGTTCCACCGACAGCTAAAGGCTTCTCTTATGGCCCATGGAACACCGGACAATTGGTCCGAAACTCTCCCTCTTGTCCTACTCGGTATCAGAACTTCGTACAAAGAAGACCTCAAATGCTCAACTGCTGAGCTCGTCTATGGCACCACCATCCGAATACCTGGTGAGTTTATACTTCCCTCTCCAAAAACTACGAACCAGCACACCTTCCTGTCACGCCTTCGCCAGTGTACCGAAGCATGGAAGCCGTCTTTGCCACGCCACCCTCCCCGTCCAACCTACATGCCTGCGGATTTGGAGACTTGCTCTCATGTATTAGTTCGGCATGATTCACACCGTAGCCCTTTGCAAGCCCGCTATGACGGACCTTTCCTCGTATTAAAACGCTATCGAAAGTTCTTCACCTTACAGAAGGGGAGCAAAAGCGAAAACATATCAGTGGATAGGATCAAACCGGCTTATTTTGAACATGATCCCGCTTCTTCCACCACTCCTCCTCCTCCTTCTGCACCCGCACCATCTACCTCTACTTCGCAAGATGATATCGACTTTATGCCCATTCTGCCTTTTACATCAACTTGTTCTCCACCTGAACCTTTGCCAACTCCCTCAGTTATTGTCACTACTTCGCCAGCTACTTCAGCGCCCCGCGCTACGACATCTCCGCCTCCTGTTCCAATACAGATTTCTCCTCCGAATCCAGAACCGATTCCTCCTCCGAATCCGGAACCTATTTCGACTCAAACCTTACCGCCTTGTCTACCTCGTTCTACATCGCGTTATGGACGTACTCTTCGCCCTGTTGTCCGATTTTCACCTTGATCTAAACGACGCTCCACTGTTTAGAGGGGAGCTCTATTACCTTCCGTTTTCTACTTTTTCATTATTGTAGTCTTACTCGTCACGTGATCCCAAGCTTGCTTGCCATTGGTCACCGATTTCGCCATTTTCGCCTCGAACAAAGCTTTTACCATCGTTCCTCTAAAACATCCAAATTACGTGTTTTCCATTATAAAACATTTGCTAGATCTTGTGGATATTGATCGTGTGAGCATCAGTGATTCTGTTAATACTCGTTTAATGCTCCAACAATCTTCACTTTAACCTTTGCCTTCGAATTGTACAAGGTCTGTGTCTCGTGTTATTTTTAAGCCCTAATTTTTGTGCCATTTCATAAAGTGAATAATATTTGTCAGTGATATTTACTAAAAAGCATTCAGCATAAATAACCTTTATTGTGTATTACATTTTATTTAGATTTAAGCAATTTAATAATATTTTATTCAATTATGTAACGAATCTATGCCAAAAATTTTATATATTTTATGTAATAGTTTCCCTTAAAACAAAATAAAGAAAACGAATATTTTATGCATAACTTTCATATTTTATATTGTAAGATTATTATTATTATTATTATTATTATTATTATTATTATTATTATTATTATTATTATTTATTGTTATTATTGTTCCATATGTTAATTATGTTTATTATTTCAAATAGATTTCCGACTTCCGACCGCTGACCAACTTGTATTATTTACCCAGCCTTTCTGATTTGTAACGCCCAACTTTAATATATATATATATATATATATATATATATATATATATATATATTAAATATATATATATATATATATATATATATATATATATATATATATATATATATATATATATATATATATATATATATATATATATATATATATATATATATATATAATTATTTATAAATATATATATATATATATATATATATATATATATATATATATATATATATATATATATATATATATATATATATATATATATATATATATATATATATATATATTATGAATTAAAATAATTTGAATCTCTGACCAGTTATACTTCAGTTATAAGTTAATCCTGTTTATTGGTAATAAGATCATAGTATGAATGTAATTTAGGTTATAATACTTCAGCCCAATGTTATAATTTTTGGACCATCTTGTGTGTGGGTGTGTGTGTGTGTGTGTGACTGTACTATTTCGCTGTAAAGTTTGCCACCAAAAAGTAAAACATATATAATATGATTTCGTATATAACGAAAGTTTGTTTTTCTAATCGCAAGTACTTTTAGACTTTTAGTATTTATCGTGGAAATTTTTTTTTGGAGGAAAATGCCTCATATTTTTTTAAATAAAAATTCTTTAATTACTTTATGTTCGAAAACACCATGAAGTGGAAGCTGTCATATAAGAAGGAGATAAGATATTTGTTTGTTATTAGCCAATCACAAAGTTGCACACATGTGGACATGCAAATCAAGGCGTGACTTTCTTTTGAAAACATGTGTTAAAATTTTGAATTTTGAATGGCACATCCAGAATTTGTCCGATTTCCTTTTTATTTGAACTTAAATTTGCAGTTTAATGTGAAGAGTAATCTAGTGGTTCTTATCTTAAAATTTTGTTTATTCGAAAAGTTGAAATTCTTCTCGACATTCTTGAAAATTAGATCTGTATTGCTTACAATTTACAAAAACTTAATTTTATAGATATTAGGTTAGTGAAAAATAAAGGATAGTGAAAAGTTAATATTTATATAGTTAAAATTTATAAGAAAGGTAGTAATGAAGATTTGGGAAATTATAGGCCAGTTAGCTAAACATCTCTGGTTGTAACAGTTTTGGAAAAGTTACTGAAAGGTCATATAGAGAAATATTTGGAAGGAAATAAGGTATTGTATGATTCTCAGCATGGTTTTAGAAAGATTAGGTCATGTCAGACAAACCTTTTAGAATATATGGAATACATTACTGACTGCATTGACCGAGGAGATCCAGTTGATATTATATACAGTATTCAGACTTCAGCTAAGCTTTTGATAAGGTTCCCCACCTAAGACTGATGAAGAAGTTATTGCAACGGGGTATATAGGTGGAGTGGTACATGGTTGGATTAAAAAGTGGTTGTGGAATAGAAAACAGTGAGCACAACTATTTGACAATAAGTCATCATGGGAAATAGTGGAGAGTGGTGTACCATAGGGTTCAGTGCTGGGGCCACTATTATTCTTTATATATATAAATGATTTAGACCAGGGACTTAAATGTAAGGTTTCTAAGTTTTGCTGATGATACCAAAGTGGCTACCTCAGTAAGGAATAGTTATAGATGTATAAAGATTCAAAATGATCTTGATAAACCTCTTGGGTGGGCAGATAAGTGACAAATGAATTTTAATAGTAAAAAGTGTAAGGTTCTTCACCTAGGTTACTCAAATAAAAGTTTTTACTCCGATATGAATGAGGAATGGCTTGAGTCTGTAGACCAAGAAAAAAATTTAGGTGTGGTTATAAGCAGTAATTTGAAAGTAGCTAATCAGTATTTGGAAGCAAGAAAAAAGCTAATAAAATGCTAGGTATAATAAATCGCAATGTTGTTTACAAGACCAAGGAAGTTATGAGTTAATTGTATAATAGCTATGTTATGCCAGACTAATAGAGTATTGTGCGCAAATTTGGGCCCCTTATTTAAGGAAAGACATAGATGTGCTAGAGAGAGTGCAAAGTAGAGCAACAAGGACGATTTCTGGGTTTGAGAGTAAGAGCTATAAGGAGAGGCTGAAATAGTAATGTTTTCTGTTGAAAGGCGATTTCTCAGAGGGGGCATGATACAAGTCTACAAAATTTTTACATCTATTGGTAATATGGAGACCAATAAATTCTTCATAGTAGACCACGGACGGGAGACCAGGGGGCACAGTAAAAAAATAGGAAGGGATGCTATCTTGATATAAGAAAACATTCATTCAGCAAAAGGGTTTTCAATTTTTGGAATGATTTGCTACAGGAGGTTGTTGTGGGCGACTTGATTGCAACATTTAAGAAAGGATTGAATAGGTAATGATGATTTATGTTTCAGTAGTGTTCTGACAAAGGCTAATGGCGTAAGGCTTTAGCTATAAGCATCAGGTTAAGGCAATGCATCCATAACAAAGTTAAAGCCTGTAGTGTGGTTAGCATATACTTTAGCTAAAGTTTTTTCTTTTAATTGTAGACTTTGTGTATACTATGTAAGTTATTGACAAGCCCTAGGGTGCTTTGTGGATTTGCACAAGCATGTTTGGTGATTGGTTCTATTAGGTTGACTGGGACAGTCTCTATATGCCCATGTGGCTTCTTGCTTTCTCTATATTTCTAATATTCTAATGTTAATATAGTGATAAAGAAGAAAATTACCTCCTTTTACCTTTTAAATTTATTTATGTTGAAGTATATGAGTTTTTATACTATATGTAAATATATTTATACTTTGATAAGAATTTGAATAGTTTATTTCATATGTCGAATATTTAATACTTAAAATTTTTGTCAACATCTCCCTTGAGTAACACTATTAGTTTCCTTGTTTGAGGGAAAAACTTTAAAATTTTCGATCTTGTTATAGAAGGAGATTATGACGTAAATTGCAAGGTTGCCATATATGTAGAATGATAGAAAACAAAATTCTTGTGTCGTCTGCACCATATGTTCCAATACTCAAAATTTACGTATTTTAAAAGTGTCATAATTCGTATAAATTTTATCATTTTTGGCTATGTAAATTATCATTATTTTTCAGAAAACTAACATTGAACTATTTTATTGCATTTTACTTTTGTTAGTCTTCATTTGATTTCTTTAAAAGAAGTTCGCTATTTCCATGGTATTATTGTATTTGACAGTTGCTCGTGTGATGGATGTGGTGTTTGCTTTTATGTCCCGAATCGAAAGTGATGATTCAGATTTGGTATGAAAGAAAAGAAAATTAAAGTCAGTTCATGGCTTTTAAATAATGTAACTTATAGGATTTTGATCCAAAATGAAGAAGTTCACATTTAAGAATGTTCTTGATGGTTTCCGAACTACTGTCACCCAGCCCACTGCAAAGCCCGAACATGCGGCAATTATTGAAACACTAAGGGCTGAATATTTCCAGATTGTAAAGGTATGTTTAATCTCTAATTATACTTCTATTGTTACTGCCTTTGAAAAACCAGTTTTGCAAACTTTTATATAATTTTTATTATTATAAGTGCCATGTAGAAGGGTGTCAAGTTAACAGCTTTTATTTTCTCTTTAGTATTATTTCATTATTTATTTCCTTTTTCATTAATTAAAATTTATTTATTTTATGTAATTAATTAATTCCACTATTGTGATACACACAAACTACTAATTCATCAATAATCATTATGTAAATGAGCAAGTAACATTCACTAACAGCTTTAAATTGTCAACCTTATTATCAAGATATGATTATTCTGTTTATATTTGGTAATTGTGGAGTATTACTGACTGGTGTTCATGTAAATACTGTATTAAAACTATAAATATTTCATTTACAGAAATAATTTAAAAAAATTATTGCGGAGTTTGCTATATATATATATTATTATATTTATAATATATATATTAATAATTTAATAGGCCTATTACTTTAGTATTATATTATATATATATATATATATTATATCAATATATATATATATGTGCAAATGAATAAAATAAAAAGGCATTTGGGATATATTCACTTGAATATCTACATGTACTATATATTATGTATATATAATATATATAGTAAATAGTATATATTATTAATATATATAGTATATATCGTGAATGACAGTGTTAAATATAGTACATATATATATTATATTATATATAGTATATATATATATATATGATATATTATATATATATATATATCTATATATATATATATATATATATATATATATATATATATATATATATACTATAACTATAGCCTAACTATATATACTATATCGTATTTATAATATATATATATATACTATATATATATATATATATATATATAGAGAGAGAGAGAGACGTAGAGAGAGAGAGAGAGAATTTTGGCAAATTTGTGATAAACCTAAAGAGAAAGAAAGGTTGCCAGATTTATTTTTGCCAACGATCCATGACGTAATAGAAGCGCCTTTATTGCGGCCAATTAGAATTAATAACTTTTCCATCTACTGTCAATTTTTTGTGATGATATGTGATATAATTCAATATTTATTTATTGTCTTTTGTTTAAATGTGCTTAGTGCACAATCCTTAAGAATGAATAATGTGATGAAAATAGAAACAA